>JARBWI010000510.1:0-271308 GCA_037576405.1 Campoplex capitator | reverse complement strand
ATAATTGTTACAGCTGCACGCAACTGGGGATGGTGACCTTTTTATTAATTTTTCAGTGAAGTAATTCTCCTAAGACAGCAATCATAAGAGGTTTTTTGCTCATCTCGATACGGCTGAGTTTTTAATCTCTTAATTCCTGTTTTGTTTCGTAGAAATAAATTTTCTGAATTACCAACAAATACTTGGGCTAGTATTGATATCATAAATTTTTCATGCAGCATGTAACTTAGATGGCGACCTTTTTCATTCATTTTTTGACTATTAATTCTTGTAAGGGACCAATTATACGTGGGTTATCGTCTAGATAACCTAACGTTTAAATGTTTTTTTTTAGATTCCCAAGATGTATCGAAAAAATCTTTTTTTTTCGAATTCCACAAACAAATTTTTCCATATTATGCCAAAAGATGTAGCTAGCCAAAAGGAAAACTTGAAATAAATTTTTTCGCGCCGGCGCACTGTGTGCTTCGATTGTCCATAAGAATGACACTTGAAAAAAAAAACTCCGTTAGATATTGGTTTTACATTCGCGCGAAAAAGAAATTTTTCACAGATGTTCCGCTGATGTATTTTTGTATATAATAACAATCCCTACAAGAAAAAAGTTTCTGGAGCGAAATAGTTCAGATCAACCGTTTTATTAGTTATAACCGTTTAAAAATTAGGATGTATCGAAAATCCTTTTTTTCCGAGCTCCACTAGCACTTTATTCATATTATGGCAAAAGATAATTTTCGAACTTTTTTTTGTAGGGAATTTTATTCTATACAAAAATACGCGGCATATCTGTGAAAATGTTTTTTTAGGGCGATTCGAAACAACATCTAACATAACATAGTTTTTTTTCAAGTTATTCTTACGGGAAATCGAAGCACGTGATGCGTCGGCCCGAAAAAATTTTATTTCAAGTTCTCCTTTTGGCTAACTTGGTCTTTTTGGCATGATAGGGAAAAAATTGCTTGTGGAGCTCGGAAAAAAGAGATTTTTTCGATACACCCTAATCTTTGAACGTGTGGAGATTTGATTTGCGGAAGGGGAAATAACTTTCCAAAGCGATTGTGTAAAATTATTAATCGTATTTTTTATTTATCACAGCGTTTTTTTTAAGGTTTTTCTCACGGTTAAGCAGTCGCTTAACCGCTAGCTCTGTAGACTCTTTTTTCACTACTCAAAGGCATTTCGTGGGATTAGTTGTTGCTTCCGTCGATGGCGCTGCACGCTGGCTCTTGCTTGCGGGTTTGCCTCTGCCGGTAATGTCGCTGGCGGTGATGGTAACGAGTCCGCCACAAACGGTTTTAACTATTGAACGGTTTGATCAAAGCTATTTGCCTCTAGAAACTTTTTTGGTAGTTTGTAGTCCACAAAAATACGTTGGCGGCATATCTGTGGGATTGTTTTTCGGTCGATGTGAAACAATATCTAACGGAGTTTTTTTTTACGCCTTATTATTATGAAAAATCGAAGCACGTGGTGCGCCGGCCCGATGAATTTATTTCAAGCTTCTTTTCTCAAAATTTTCTTAAAAGTAATCAGAATTCCGTAAAATTGACCAAGCAACTTTGGATTCTCAAATTTTTATCAAATAGGCTCGCTAGGTTGTCATGTGGTGGTTAATGGTAGCGTTATTAAAATGATTAGTAATTTGTCATTATTAATAAATGATTAATTACTAGCTCTATCATAAAGTTAACCAGCCAAAGTTAATTTTATGTAAAATGACTCTGATGACATGTTTTTATCAATGTAGAGTTGCTTGGTGGTTATAAATTGACAAGTTACAACTTTTGTTATCACTAGTCATGAAATATTTTTTTTTTATAAATTCAACATTCAGTCAGCTGATAAAATAAACCCAGTCAGCCAAATATTTTTTTTTTTCAACTAATTTTTATTTCGCTGACCGTTATTCAATAGAAAATCGCTTGGTGCTGCTTGGTTGGGTGATAAGTTTTACCATCAATCTAATTAATCATTCAATAACATTTGAAAAAATTCAATGTTCAGTCAGCTGATACAATAAACCCAGTAGGTCAAATGTTTTTTCTTCAACTAATTTTATTCCACCGACCGTTATTCTATAGGAAATCGCTTTGCGTTGCTTGTTTGGTAATAAGTTTTGCTACCATACTGATTTAACATATATTAACTCCAAGGCAAGCGATGAAAACGCTCTGATTGGTCGATTGAACGGAAATTTTTTTAAACTTTTCGGCGTAAGACATAAAACGAGATCACATCGTACGATCACTAGATACACAGATTTTTTAAAGACTCAATTTCTCGTGAAATCGAAAGTAACAATTTGAGGATTTCGGATTTGACGGAATTGGCAGAAAGATCGCATTTCAAAGCTCAAGAATAAGATTGTCTTTTTTGAGGAATTGATTACATAGAAACGTGTTTATTACTGAGCCTATAATAATGTATCATCGTTATCACGATAAAAGTCATTTTGGCAATGGTTTTTTTTTACAACATTATTAAACAAACAAACTCAACGTAAAACGTTAAAATCAAGTATTTACGTAAAGTATAGCAAAAGTGAAGTAAAAAAGAATCATCACATGAAAGTGAAAAAATGACGTTGTAAAGTTAAAGTAAAGTGCAGGTAAACGAAAAATCAATTAACCAAATACAAGAGGAAATACATGATAGCGTGAAAACGGGGAAATCCTGCCGCGTCCCATCATGTACTATGACCACTTGTTATCGACCGATGGTAATTTCCTCGAAATTATATTTTTTCTTATTATAATCACATTGATGAATGATACTCGATCTAGCTTTAGCTGACCCTGGGAACATTACTGATAATCAGATCATTATTTCTAGAAGTGCTGCGAGTGCTATATAAAATTGACCTCTCCATCTTGACTTTTGTCTGTCTTTAAATTTATAATGATTTTTGACGATAGAGCTTGTAAATGTTTGATCACTCAAAACATTTGTTCGATAATTTTCTTTGAATTAAGGAAAAACCCCCCTCGGGTTTGGTTACATACAGTATAGTATATTACTAATCAAATACAGGGGGTTTCTTTCCCCTCACATCCTCCGGCCCGCTATATAATCGTATATATACTATTCAAATACTACATGTAACCAAACCCGAGGGGTGTTTTTTCGATAAATCCACCTATTGCTCCGCGACCGGGAAAATCAAACGTGGAGACTATTGAATTGTTTTGGAAAAATAATGATCAAACAAACGTTTCCAACAATATTATTTGTTTCAAACAGAATGATTGCCAATCGATTGGCGTTTGCAAAAATCAAATTGAACTAATATTTAAAAAGATTGCGGCTAACTCAACGCCATCTTTTGTTTTGTTTGTTTGTTAAAAAGTAATGACAAATGTTTAAATTGATCTAACATTCACAAACTATCGACAGACAATCATTATGAAAAAAGGCAAAAGCCATGATCGAGAGACCGATATTACATACCTACTTGCACGCATGTCTGTTAACTTGGCCAGATAACTGGAATTTCCTAATGTTCTAGTCAATCATATGTCAAGTGGTTATCAGTACGGCAATCAAATCGTTTAGTAGTCTCTAGTTAATTTACAATTGACCAAATTAAATTCCGGGTGCAAGTTGACCAGAGATTTTTTTCATATTTTCATGCAATAGATAAAAGAAAGACTATTCTGAAATGTCGCTCTTTCAATGATTGGAAAATCAAAAAATCCGGTCTACATAATTTAAGAGAAAGCACATAGATTATATTGTGAAAAAAGCCAGGCATTTTTTTATATAATATATAATATTAAAAAAGTCAATACCATGAGAATAAGAATTGATAGTTATTTTCGTGGAATTCAAGAAGTACAAAACAGTACGTTACGGGTGTTTCGAAACAAATATTTTGAACGAAGCAGAAAAATTAAAACTAAGATCCTGTCCAAGACATTAGAATAAGTTATTAAGAGAATAGAATGAAGATAGTCCTTGTCCGTTGCATTAGCTTCACGCAAGTTTCAATGCTTTCGGACCAACAAAGACTACAGAAGGTATCTCATTGAATAAAAATGTTTCAATTTATTATCGTAAATACGGGCCCAATTTCGAAAATACTCAGCACACATCTCGCTTCACAAAATTAAAAAATTTCCCAGGCATCCACTGCATTTCAATAATAGATATTTCGAAACTATCAAATAAATAGAACCTGCAGATTTTCTGAATGAAACAAACTTTTTTTTATTCATTTTGCCAAAACTTGAGCAGGGAAGTGAAAAAACAGAACGTACTTTGGTCCAACAAACTTGAAATTTTTTGGATATATTGATTGCGTTCTAAAGCCCGAAATTTTTATTCCATTCAAAAATGTGCATCCGATGACTTTTTATAATAATCTTTCAATCTCTTATTAACACAATCAAATCTGAAAAGTTGAAATACGAGAAAATGGATTTTACTAATAATGGAATAATAGCAGCGAAAATCTATTTGAAATGTCTTTTGAAATTCATAATGCTAGAACTAAAGAGAGAAAGCAAAATAAGCACAGCGAACTTTAAGTCTGACAGAATTCAAAACTTTTCCATGTCTCGGTGGGGTTTCAAAGATAGCAATTGCTATCGCAGCTATTCAGAAACCGCTGAAGACTTCTGTAACAAGTTTTTCAATTCATATATGCCACAGTCGGAGTTGAAGAGTGGAAATACTTGGTACCCATGCCGCTCCACAGATGTTTCACAGTTTGCAGGTACCGCTGTATACGGATGACACAAATTTTGATATTATCAGAAAAACAGCACCCGACGACTTCCTCTTTTTCTTTTTTCTTTTTCAAGTTTATTATGATACATCGGAACAAAAGAAATGAAAGAACATATCGCATATCGGGTCTAACAAAATTGAGAAATTTTGCATGTTTTCATGGCCATTCCCAGACAAAAATTTTGATTGCATTGAAAAATAATCAACCGAAGGCTATTTGTAATGAATATTTCAATTGATAGTGCCACATTCACACACAACACATGGAAATACTCAACGTACACGTCACTTCATAAAGTTGTCAAACTTTGTAGGTGACCGCTGCATCTTAGCGACACAAATTTTTATACCCATTAGAAAAAAAGCATCGGTAGTCTTTTTAAAATAACTTTTTGAATTCTTGTCCAATAAACGAAGCAGGAAGTGAATAACTTAAGATTCTAGGATAAATTCTGGATGTATCCATTACATCACAATGACAGACATTTTTATCCCATCTATCAATGAGCATCGCTAAAGACTTTTTGTTTTGAATCTTTCAATTCATGTTGCCGCAATGAAAGTGAAGAAGTAGAAATGTGCAGCGCACATATTTTCCAATCAATTGATGAAACTTGGTACTGATAGAGTGCGTGCCCATGAGAAAGAAAATAGACCAAAGGGCACGACCGAACTGAATGAAGAAAAATATGACAAGTAATTGAAATAATGATAACATAATAATCTCAATTAGCACGCATTTATTTGATCCAAGTTTTCGATGGTTTATTTGGATTGATGAACATATGTAGAAAAATATGACAACTTAATTATCAGACAATGATGACACGAGAACTAATGAGCACACATTTATTTCGTTTTTTTATTTGAATTCATCAGAATGTATACAATAACTCCATGTTTTTCAAATGAAATTTCTGATTCCAAGTCATAGGTTAACGAACCTATACATTTCTCGCAGCTATATAGGTATAATCAAAACACTTTAAAAATATTTTCGACAGACGTATAATTAGGTTAGCACACATTTTTATTTCGATAATTTCAAACGACGAATTGAAGACGAATAAATTAAATGCTTAACACATATTTCATACACTGAGCTTCGAAATAATTTCCAACTCGCAGATCCCGCACTGTTTTTGAAACTCCGATCAAACTTTTATAAAATATTACCGAACGATATATATCACACATACATTGCAGGTTATATTTTACTTCGTTTGTACGCGACAGAAATGCGTGCAATATTGATCGCCCTTCGGTGTGAAGAGTTGTTAGGAATTAATATTATTAATTAACTCAAAGGAAACCTGAAGAGTTTCATTCACAACGTCGACTTTTCACATCGAAATCATTAACTCGAATAATAAGACGTTTATAATTATTTTTACACAGTTTAAATTGATATCACACTTCACACACTGATTCACTGGTCGCGAACGAACGCACACGAAGCATCGAGAACACAAAAATAACTGTAATTTTACAATTATCGTAAAATTGAAACCGCGGCACACGCGAAAACACACGCACAACAACCCGGGCGCAGCCATATTGTCTAGCTGTCATCGCCGATCCCTTCGATCAGCGCGATGAAAGTACATCACGCAAGCTAGTTCGTAGCTCCAACATAATTGGTCGAGGAGTTTTCTCAACGCTCATTGGTTGGAACGAGAATTCTCTCACCGAGGATTGGTGATCATGGAGGACACGGAGCCTTTGTCTGTAGCGGTCAGTACGCGTATACAGATACGTCAAAATCCTGAATGTGCTGGTAACTTTTGCATAATCTTTAGCCCGTGCAAAGTTTTTTCTCAGCAATTACGGCACGAATCAAGCTAATTTTGGACTCATTCGAATAAGAATTTCTTAATGAATCTCTAGTTCAATTTTCAAGGCCTCAAACGACTCGTGAGCTTCGAAAACGAATAAAATGATGTGCCAATTTTACCCCCACCACCGCGAAAAGTTTTGTTTCGAGAAAGTATAGTCTCGGCGAGCCTCGGGCCAGCAGACGACAGGGCTGTCAATGTACTTGTCCCGAGACTCTACCGAGTCTCTTGATTGTAACAGAACATACAATACACACACACACAATCACTTGCTCGGGCCAAACACACGCACACACGCATACGCGCTCGACATCACCACTCGCACGCAGCGAGCGGGCGAGCAAGCGAGAGAGAGACAGAATAACCCAAGATCCAGATGAGGCTGGATCCCCCCCATATGATCGACGCTCCGCGTCGATACATACACCACTTACTTGTAAGTGAGCGGGTGGGAGACAGACAGATAGGAGAGGCGGATAAGCCAAGCCCACTGAGGACAACCAAGGCTCGCGCGGGTATAAAAGGCCGACGAAATCGTCCAAATGTTATTAATTTCCTGATATCACTCCGAACTATCCAGTTCTCCTCTCTGCCTGCCGAGTCTCAGCATTGCGCTTGAAGCTCAGCACCCAAAGGCCTCCCAATTCCTCTAGAGTGCTCGGTGACCGTATTGCACGATCGCTAGGCGAAGTCCTCTCCCTGTAGGCCCCCTCTGGACCGTACCAACATCGCGTTTGGTGCGTAAGGAGCTTCCCTGCGAGAAGAGCTCACACTCTTTTCGGGATTGAGGTTTCCACTTTTATGCATTCACAGGTCAAATTCTATTTGAAATATTTTTATCGTGTACCGGCACAGCGACCAGCGCATTGATAAAAGTATTTCAAAATAACCTAGCTATAAGAAGGCCTTGAGGATTCTCATCGCGGAGAAGACCTCGGCATAAATTACTAATACCGATTTGGTGTCTTTCAGTTTTACCTTCGCTTCACGCGAATTTGGCCGCAACGGATCGGCGAAATCCGAAAAGAACTTCAAAATAAAAATTAATTCTTTGAAGCACATTGCTGCCCTCCGCAACTTGTGTTTTTAGCCGCAGCGGACCGGCGAAGTCCCGATATACAATTAAAAAAAAAAAAAAAAATTACAAAAAAAAAAATCAGTTTTCACATTTGTTTTCTGTTTTCAATAAATCTATTCCTTATTTCATTCGACAAGCCGATGATGAAACTGTCCCGGTTCGAATAACCCCTGAGAGGACATCTGAGGCTTTTGAAAAAAAAAATATATCTATAAAATAAAATAAAACAAAATAAAAATTGATTTCTCGATTGCTCAAATAGAGTCCAGAACACGAAATCCCTCCCATCCGGAGCGAGAAAAAGACGGAGAGACACTCAAATCGTTTCAGTATATACACCCCATTATAACCAAATCGGAATAAGAGTGCCGTGTAAGCGTAGTGTATGACATCTACAACGGTTATTAACGGAGTTTTGACATAATCAAGTGCAGGACGTCCGAAAAATTTCGATTAATGGATTTAATAAAAATATTCAACGGAGATTCTGAGTGAAGTTCTGTAATGATAAAGTGCGAGATTAGCGAGTAAATTGGATAAATTGTGAAAAATAATGATCTCAGTATAAACTTTTGAACAGACTGGTAAGCATTTTTTTTTGTGATCCTGTGTATTCAAATCTCGCAGTGAACATATTCATCTACAAAATATAAAAATGCAAAATAAAATCAACAGTTATGGGTTATATTCACAAGCTAAAAGTGCGGATTGTAATTATATACAGTCTCCATAGGAGTTTATATGAACCAAAATATTTAAGAATTTTAGAAAAAAGAAGTGATATAATCGCAAAAATCCCCTCACGGGGAAAAAAACGTGGACAAGTACATTGGTGGTCCCTTGTTTCCCTATGATATTAAAAAAATCCAAAACGCCGCTTAGAAGAATTCAAAAAAAGTTACAAAATAAGTTGAGATCTGTTGAAATATACGTGGCCAAATACGGGAAGCTTTACTGCGTTTCAATAAATTTCCAAAGACGGTTTGATGTTTATAGAAAAAATAATCAAGTTTGGAAATTCAACTATGTCACCAACCAAATTGCAAACGTAAAAAAATAAGATCGTAAAAAAATTCTGAACGAAGTACTTGGCGAGGATTTTTCCATGAAATAAGCGTAGTGTATAGATCATGATCAAGAATTCGCCAAGTACTTCGTTCAGAATTTTTTTACGATCTTATTTTTTTACGTTTGCAATTTGGTTGGTGACATAGTTGAATTTCCAAACTTGATTATTTTTTCTATAAACATCAAACCGTCTTTGGAAATTTATTGAAACGCAGTAAAGCTTCCCGTATTTGGCCACGTATATTTCAACAGATCTCAACTTATTTTGTAACTTTTTTTGAATTCTTCTAAGCGGCGTTTTGGATTTTTTTAATATCATAGGGAAACAAGGGACCACCAATGTACTTGTCCACGTTTTTTTCCCCGTGAGGGGATTTTTGCGATTATTATTACCTATGGCAAAAAAATAAGAATGACCAGCATGGCAATCCAAATTATATCGTATTTCTTTACTTGCAGGCTAGTTCTACTGTTTTTAATTACCTCGTAGATATCGATCATAGTTTTTCAATGATTAGGAACATCTGTATCAAGCTATTCTTTGAAAAAACTTTTCAAATTATTAATTCCTTTATATTTCACTTGTACTCTCTATGAATCTAGAAACGTTTTCCCAATGTACGTTCGAGTCTGCAGTCAAGCATCATTTTAACCAGAGATAGATATTTTTATCTATTGAACAGATTGTTTGATAAACTAAATTTTATTTATTCATTTATTTTTTTTTGTTCCAATATATGAGGGTAAATTTCATCGTTAGTTAAGGCAAGCTGAAATATTTCAATTCTGAACACATGATCATTGTTACAATACTCATTTTCACTTTTCAATAACATTACCTGTCACTTCTCTTAAGTAACGAATGTTACCAATCACTTCCCTTGAGTGTAAACAACATACTCTACCACTTCCCTTGAGTGACGAATGTTACAACAAACTTTTATTGGACAACATTGCCTGTTACTCTTCCCAAGTAATGTAACGTTATACACTTATCGACCGAGTGCACGTCGCTACGCGTCGGTTCGTGCTTCTTAAATCTAAAGGAGCAGGTATGAAAGAACGTGAAAAACGCGGTTTTTTATGTGAAAAAATATAACAAAATGAAATTTATTCAATTTTAGCGATGCGTTTACAAAATAGAATCTCGCGGATAAATTTATAAAGAGATTTAGATCGCGTTACCGGATTTACGAAAATTGTTTCTTATTTTTCTTATTTTTGTTTGTTATTTTTATTTTGTTTGCGTTATTCGAATTTCTAACGAACACGGAGATTCAAAAGAAATAAGAATCGTTGCAGTTTACTGTACGAAATCCACGAGGATTTTCTAGATTTACAAAATAAACAATTTTTCTTTTATCTCCGCTTTGTTTTTGTTTTATTAATTATCGCACGCTGTACTGCTTATTAACCTGCACGCTTTTTATTATATCTCGCCTTTTGTGTGTCTCCTGCGTTTTTTATAATAAAGAAATTTTATTGTGAATTGGCTTTTATGTTTTTCTTATTTTTGTTTGTCCTGGAACAACCTGCTTTGTTTTATTTATTTTGCTTCTATTCGCTTATCAAATGTTCAAAATTAACCACAATCCAAAAGTGATTTGACTCGATATAATAATAATTTGGTAAATTTGTATAAACTAAAGTTCTTACCGCTGCCTTTTGGATTGTCGTTCCGAATAATAATTATCGCAAAAATCCCCTCACGGGGAAAAAAACGTGGACAAGTACATTGGTGGTCCCTTGTTTCCCTATGATATTAAAAAAATCCAAAACGCCGCTTAGAAGAATTCAAAAAAAGTTACAAAATAAGTTGAGATCTGTTGAAATATACGTGGCCAAATACGGGAAGCTTTACTGCGTTTCAATAAATTTCCAAAGACGGTTTGATGTTTATAGAAAAAATAATCAAGTTTGGAAATTCAACTATGTCACCAACCAAATTGCAAACGTAAAAAAATAAGATCGTAAAAAAATTGTGAACGAAGTACTTGGCGAATTCTTGATCATGATCTATACACTACGCTTATTTCATGGAAAAATCCTCGCCAAGTACTTCGTTCAGAATTTTTTTACGATCTTATTTTTTTACGTTTGCAATTTGGTTGGTGACATAGTTGAATTTCCAAACTTGATTATTTTTTCTATAAACATCAAACCGTCTTTGGAAATTTATTGAAACGCAGTAAAGCTTCCCGTATTTGGCCACGTATATTTCAACAGATCTCAACTTATTTTGTAACTTTTTTTGAATTCTTCTAAGCGGCGTTTTGGATTTTTTTAATATCATAGGGAAACAAGGGACCACCAATGTACTTGTCCACGTTTTTTTCCCCGTGAGGGGATTTTTGCGATTATATCACTTCTTTTTTCTAAAATTCTTAAATATTTTGGTTCATATAAACTCCTATGGAGACTGTATATAATTACAATCCGCACTTTTAGCTTGTGAATATAACCCATAACTGTTGATTTTATTTTGCATTTTTATATTTTGTAGATGAATATGTTCACTGCGAGATTTGAATACACAGGATCACAAAAATAAATGCTTACCAGTCTGTTCAAAAGTTTATACTGAGATCATTATTTTTCACAATTTATCCAATTTACTCGCTAATCTCGCACTTTATCATTACAGAACTTCACTCAGAATCTCCGTTGAATATTTTTATTAAATCCATTAATCGAAATTTTTCGGACGTCCTGCACTTGATTATGTCAAAACTCCGTTAATAACCGTTGTAGATGTCATACACTACGCTTACACGGCACTCTTATTCCGATTTGGTTATAATGGGGTGTATATACATATATATCGGGCATAATAAACCCGATTAATTAATCCGGAATAAGAGTTCCGTGTGAACGTAGTAGTCATTGCTCTCTCTCTCTCTCTCTCTCTCCCTCTCCAGCTGTCACTGGAGACTGACTTTGATGAAAATGTGTCTTGAGGCGTGCGATGAGGCCTATCATGGTGTTGTATACAGACACGTCAAATTCTTGAATGTGTTGGTAACTTTTGCATAATCTTGAGCCCGTGCAAAGTTTTTTCTCAGCAATTACGCGACCGATCATGCTGATTTTGGGCGCAATCGAAAGAGAATTTCTTAATTAGCTAAAAGTTCAATTTTTAAGTTCCTCAATTGCTTCTGAGCTTCGTAATTCAATAAAATGACATGACAATTTTACCCCCACCACCACGAAAAGTTTTGTTTCGAGAAAGTATAGTCTCGGCGAGCCTCGGGCCAGCAGACGACAGGGCTGTCAATGTACTTGTCCCGAGACTCTACCGAGTCTCTTGATAATCGTTTTATTTCAAAATTGATTATAAATCCAAGGGTATTGATTAGTTTTACTTTTATTTAATTATTTTATTTCAATTTGTACTTTATTAATGAATAATTTCACTGTCCTCTTGGATTTATAATTTATTCTCCAGTTCCGCTCAGACTGCCTCAGCTATAAATTTTTATCAACTTGAATCTAAATTTAATTTTCAAAATAAATAAATAATTTTTCTAACCTGTTTCCAACAAATATAAAAATAAAAAGAAATAATAAAAAGGTGAGTATTACTCAGGCTACGGGCTCTAAACGTCGCCGAATAGCGCCAATATCCCTTGCAACACAGGAAAGGATGCAGACCCCAGACCACGGGAGTTAAACGTCGCCGAATCACTCCAATGTCCTGAGCATCTACGAGGTAAGGAAATAATTGACCATGAACCACGGGATGAGAACGTCGCCGAACCCCTCCAATGTCCCATGCATCAATTAATCGGAAAGTAAAAAAAAATAGGAGTGACCCTGGACTACGGGATGAGAACGTCGCCGAACCCCTCCAATATCCCAGGCATCAAGGAAAAATAGGAACAAAGGATTTATGATTTGTTGGAACTAGGTAGAGTGTTCTACTGGAGAGAGCTCTGTTAGGAGGTCCGAGCCAGTCTAAGTGATCAGAGGAACTGATCCCGAGAGCGGTCGCGCAGCGACTTTTATACCCCACTTTTCCCTCGCTTTCGATGCGCCGCTTAATTTAAGCCTCGAACCGCTTGCTGCGCACGTTCTATTTTCTCATTCGCTCTGCACGCTCCCCACTACTCATTCACGCTCTTACATTCGCTCGCCGCTACCCCCACTCTCGCATCCTCGGATGCGCGAAAATCCGCTTTTTATGTTTTTCAGTTTTGTTTATTTCGAATTTTTCATTATTTGCCGCTTATTATTATCGTTTAAAGATTTATCGAATTATTTTTCGTATGTAAAAACAATTAATTAATTTTAAAAACAATAAAAATATTTCGATTTTTCTCTCGAATTTGGCTACTGCGCATGCGCTGTAGTACGCATTTTTATTTATTCAAAATTATTTAAATTTTCAATAAAATTATAAGTCGCGCTTATTTTGTTTCGATTTATTGATTTTTTTCCGATTTTTTAAGTCTAATTAAGTTAACGAACGATAATTTATTGAAAAGAAATAAAGAAAATGAAAAGAATAATTTATTTTATTTTTTCGACGCTTGGCGGCGTCGGTAACGCTCGCGTCGGTAGTCTCGGCTGTTCGTTGCCGATGCCCAAGATGGCCGCCGCCGGGACGAACGCGCGCGTCGGCGCGTCATTGTTGTTGTCGGGCGAAAAATGTCGGCGATCGCGCCGTCGCGTTGTACTCGCTCGCGTTCGTGATCGTAATTCGGGTCGTAGTGAGTGTTTCGTTACAGTAACGAATGTTTCCATCAAACATCCATTGGACAACATTACCTGTTACTCCTTCCTGAGTAACGAATGTTTCCATCAAACTTGCCAATCATCAGCTACATTACAGGAAGCTGCACATCGCACACCCACGGTTTCATTTAATAAATTCCGATTTCTACTGGGCTACGACTACAAACTTCCATGTAAAAATTTTGTACAAGTAATCATGCATTGAGCTCTTTTCACATTTCACTTGCTTTTAACATTCTCTAATTGGACAATCATTGTGTTAGATTAAAAAGTTATAGACAGAATACATTATTCAATTTACTTTTGCAAAAATATTTGTGCTCAGTCAACTTTCTGAATTGTAATTATAACATCTTACATACCATATGGAGTCTTACATAGAACTTTTTTTTTTTTAAGAACAGGTTACTAGTTTACAATTGCTATTTGAATTTAACAACGCAATTTCTCTTATTTCACTTCTTCCAATGAAATGACTTCCTATAATTTCATCATTAATAGGGTACACATTCCTTCTGTCACTTCCCTCCAGTGCAGGTATACTCTCTTTTATTCCTTCTGTCACTTCCCTCCAGTGCAGGTAAACTTTTTTTTTTATATTATTAACAGCTTGTGTTCTTATTTCGTCAATGTCAATTGTTGGTTCCTCAATATCGGACTACATCAATTTCAATGGTCTAGCAACTTTACCAATCATTAATTCTAATGGACTAGATTTTGTAACTCAATTAATTGTAAAATGAACAGTCAATTGTATATCAGGGAGAGCCTCTTGCCAAGAACGATTTTTACTCGTTTCGACAGTTGTTAATAGATTTTTTTTTTTTTTTTCAAGTTTCCATAACTCGCTCTACTTGTCTATTAGCTCGAGAACTAGAGAACTAGATTTATATTGTGAATATCACAAAATTCACGAATTTCTGTGTTTGCAAAACAAAGGCCCTGATTTGCAATGATACGTGTTGGTGTACCAAACATTGATATACCCATTTTCAATGCTCTAATACTGCTAATAGTATCGATATGTAATGCATGTTTTAAAAGCACGTACTTCGTGGAAGCATCGATTAAACAAAAACATCCTCCGTTCTGTTTTTTTTTTTTTTTTTTTTTTTTTTTTTTACCGTTCGGCCAGCCTGACCATATTATTATTCTGGTAATCATGAAAGATTTTCTTTAATAAATTCGTGAAATTTAATAGGTTGAATAATATTTTTTGAAAACAAACAGGGATACATCTGGTGATAAACTGTCGTCGACACTCTACCGTTATAAATCTCATTATCTTTCCTTGCAACCAAGAATTACGATCTTCGTAAAAGACTTGTGCATTCATCTACATTTTCAAAATACAGTTGCCTCATGCAACAACACGACATCATTAGCCGTTACATTGCACCATCTCCGCTCACCGAAATGAGTTAGGTTCTTTTTGACTTGCAACTAATAAGCACAATGAATGTGTGCTCTAAGATCATGATCAAACCACGAAAGGTATGATATAATCATTTCTCACTTAAATACTCTCAGGTATTTTTCAATGAATAGGTGTGTCAACAAGGATATCACACAAGATCAATTAAAAAATAATACATTTCAGTTCAGTTAGGATCCAATAAGCAAATTTCAAGTTGACTAGTTAATACTCTCGATTTGGGTATTCCTGTGACAAAAGTTGAAAAAGATGTGTTCAAAACACCAATCAAGAGATTTTTGTCACACTCAGAAACATCTGTTTTTATTTAATTAAAGTTAAGTGAATCAGTGTCCATCTTAAAAAAAAAATTGACTTTCAGTATTCTTTTAAGAATTAAACTGTCAATCATCATCTCCACTGAGTAACTAAGAGTTGATATTTCTCGTGCAATAAGAATTTTATTGTTGAAAAAATCGTCAAGAATCACGTGAAATAAAAATTTCTACTTTCCAATTTTCCAAAATTTTTGTGCAATACTTTCTTTTATCAGGGAGCAATCAGCACCAAAATCGAAACAAAATGAAAACTTCTCACCGGAATGCAATAATTCGCCAAAAGGAATTTTCTCTGAAAAACGTTCGGAGTTGTCCGACTCTGGAGGATCTTGAATCGATTGTATTAATTTCACCATATTCTTATTTTCATTTCCAATCAAAACTTTTCATTGGTCTTCGGAAGAATTTTTATCACATTGAGCGGTCTGATTGTGAGAACATTTTTGAGAGATTGATGGTTCACGTCCCTTGGTAATCCTACTTCTGATGTCGGAGAATGATCAATATTCGAATAAGAACTCTTCATTTGGCGTGTGGGACGCGTAACCAATCGTTTTATTTGATAATTAGCTTTATAAACAGGACTTATTAAGAAATGTATATTCGATTTAGAATAACACGTCAATTCCCTTCTTCGTTCTCTCCTTGACTCCTCTGTCGTTATTCCTCTATTTTTATAAATCGATCTTTTAAACAAAAGAATACAGTATGGACCACTACGATCTTTATATCTCCGACATATATATTATGACGATAATCGCCACCGATCCCTGAAAACGACGAAAATCCAGGGAGAAAATAAATTGAATAGACACAAAAAATTGGGAGAAGATCAATAACAAAAATTGGTTTTTTATTGAAATAGAAAAGCCCCGTAATTTCGTGTGATTTGGGCGCCAGTTACTTTTTAAAGTAAAAGTAACAAAAATAAATAAACTGAATACAAAAATACAAAATAAATAATTCTCTTTTTGATTTCTCCGTTTCTTTTGTTTTAACAATAGTAATATTAATAATACTGGGGGGGGGGGGGGGGGGAACTGTACAAATCGGGGCTAGCGTAAAAAAACAAGTTATAAAAAAAAACGAAATCACAAATCCGCAAGAGACTCTAATTTTAATCTCGAGGATCACTGGGTTCCTGTCGCTCAGGCGTTCTTACAAATACCCGTGATTCAAACTAATAATAAAAAAAAAAGTAATAGAAGAAAACGAAATCTCGATATAAAAAAAAACGAAAAGAAATACTGATCACTTGCGCGAGAAACAATGGCTCGCGATCACTTGGTTTATGAACAAAAATAATTTAATGAAGTTAATAATAATCAATAGGGCTTAAATAACAGGGCGAATAAAGGAGGCAAAAATAATGTACAATGGTACGGCGGCGTACACTCGCCGATTCGGACACGCGTCCGAACGAAGGACTCTATGGGGGGAAGGGGGGGAAATCGCACGCACTTTATCAATTATATTGATCTTAATTCTAACACCACAGCACTCTCGTAACGACTAATAATCGCGAAAAGTATTTTCCCAAAAACCGGAAGCACTGTCACGAGTCAGAAGGACTCGGACGATTGTTTTATCGGGAACAAGCTATTGCGAGATCGATAGACGCGTCCCGGCGAAGATGGCGTCAAGCCACGCGTTCTTGCCGAAACACCACTGTGAGATAAAACGACTTACTTGTCTTTATCTCGTTCGGAAACGGCACCAAAATTCTCTCCAAATGTCCAAAAATCGTTTTAGAAAGGTCGAGCCGGGTTGTCGTTGTCAAATTGTCACTGTTAATAATTTTTATCGCAATAAAAGTTCAAAATTCAGAGAGCGCCCACGGTACACACGCCGAGTCGTTGTAGAAGTGACGTCATCTTCTTCTTCGTCCGTCTTCTTCGCTCGATGATGCGCGTGGCGATCGATAATGTAATCGATACGCGCACGCCCGCGAACCAATTAGCGCTCGTTAATCGTGGTCGCGTTGACACTCGGTGGTGAGGGAGGATGGGGGAAGGAGAAAGGGACTCGTTGCGGGGGGTCTTCGATTGGTGATTTATGCCCGCTCGGGACGCTGGCATCGTCCTCGCTGTCCCGGAACGCCACCGTGGCGAAAATCCGAACTCGGTGCCGAATTGCATCATGGCGGCTCGCATGGTTCGTTCGATGTTGTGGTGCGTTCGGTGTAGTGCGAGTGACAGGTGCGGATCGTTCGGTGTTCTCGTTGTTCTCGAAGGAATATTGGCGAGATATTGTGCCAAAACGATGGAGGGTAGGAGCCTTGACGCCGGGGGACTCGTCCGATCGGCGTAACGTTGACGGGCGAACGTCCTTCGTCCGAGGATGTTCGAGTTTGGAGGTTAAGTCCTCCCGACTAGTCTCCTACCGTCCTCAACGTTCCTCGCTGCTCCACGGAGCCTTGGATCTTCGACAGGTAAGGGATTTATTCCCTTACCGTAGGTGAGTTCGCCAATTTATATTTCTGGGGTTTATCGTGGAGGGGAGTGTGTGGGTGAGGGAAATTATTCGGGGTGGGACTGAGCGCTGGGGCTTGTGCGTGGTCTCGGTGCTCTTGACGAGTGTTCTCCTCGTTGTGGACTTGTGGTTGGGTTGTTTTGATGTTCTGGACGATCTTCTCAGTGCTTTTGGTGTCTTACAGGTGCTTGCGGTGTTCTTCGGACTGGAGTCAGTGTTCTGAGTGCTCGGAGAGGTCCAACGGGGCCTCGGAGAGGTCGAACTAGGGCTACGCTGCCCCTAGGGGCCTAAACCTAATAATATCGGAGAGTGCTGTGGTGGATTCCACCACGACGCAGCCTGTGACGGGGCTACAACGTCACAATATATATATATTGTAACGGTACGCTTTTGACGTCACCCGCTACGCGTGTGTTCGAGCTACTAAAAAGTTTGTTTAGGAGCAGGTACGAAAAGAAACGAGAAATGCGGAAATTTGAATTTGATAAAAACAATTAAAACCTAAAAATTCCCCTAGGGAGAAAAAGGTCGGGACAAGTACATTGATGGTCCCTCGTTTACTGATGATATCGAAAAAGTGTAAAAAAAATTCTATAAAAAAATCATGAACCTTACTGAAAGTGATTTCAACACAATTGAAAAAAAATCACAATTCAGCAAAAAACATTATTAAAAAAAAATAAAACTATAAATCTGTAATTATTTTGTGAAGTGAAAAAAATTCTAATAAACCGTGAGAAAATCTTGAATACACCACTCGAAAACATTGCTGATGTAAATAACCAAAAAAGTTCGCTTGAAAACATTTTAAAAACCGATACCCCACTCTTCTCATCTTATTAAAAAGGAGGAATGACTAAATGAATTGAAAAAGTTTCCATCTAAGTTACGTACAGCATTAAAATTTATGATACCATTTCGAGGCCAAGTATTTATTGGTAATTCGGAATATTCATTCCTATGGGATGCATGAAGAACTTGAAAGAGTTCTACTAATAAATCAAAAAAATTACCAAGTTACGTGCAGTACCAAAATTTATGATATCAACTCGAGGCCAAGTATTTTTTAGCAATTCGGAGTGTTCATTTCTATGGGACGCATCAGAAACTTGAAAAAGTTCTGAAGAATCAAAAAAGTTACTATCTAAGTTGAGTCCAGCACTAAAAATTATCATATCAATTAGAGGAGAAGTATTTTATTAATAATTCGCAATTTTAACATTCTGAAATTATGTTCTTATGAGGGTTAAGAATACTTGTCTGGCTCAGAACGTTTTATCGAAATGACTAGAAAATCAACAACCATAAGAATCCCCAAAATCTTGCTTTCCGACAATTAGAACGATACCAACACATTTTTTTCAACATATTCTGGCCCAAAGAGCAGTGAAGTCATGAGTAACTTTTCTACAGCAGAAACTTATAAGGAATCTCCCTGCCCATGACTTTGTGATAAAATGGCTAATCCAAAAAAATCACATCGAAGGGGAAGTCATTTGTTACTTTATGGTGGTAGAGACTTACCCTTGTTTCCCTATGATATTAAAAAAAAATCCAAAACGACGCTTAGAAGAATACAAAAAAAGTTACAAAATAAGATCTGTTGGAATATACGTGGCCAAATACGGGAAGCTTTACTGCGTTTCAATAAATTTTCAAATACGGTTTGATGTTGATAGAAAAAATAATAAAGTTGGGAAATTCAACTATGTCACCAACCAAACTGCAAACGTAAAAAAATTAGATTGTAAAAAAATTCTGAACGAAGTACTTGGCGAGTTCATGATCATGATCTATACACTACGCTAATTTCATGGAAAAATCCTCGCCAAGTACTTCGTTCAAAATTTTTTTACAATCTAATTTTTTTACGTTTGCAATTTGGTTGGTGACATAGTTGAATTTCCGAACTTTATTATTTTTTCTATCAACATCAAACCGTATTTGAAAATTTATTGAAACGCAGTAAAGCTACCCGTATTTGGCCACGTATATTTAAACAGATCTTATTTTGTAACTTTTTTTGTATTCTTCTAAGCGTCGTTTTGGATTTTTTTTTAATATCATAGGGAAACAAGGGACCACCAATGTACTTGTCCACGTTTTTTTCCCCGTGAGGGGATTTTTGCGATTATATCACTTCTTTTTTCTAAAATTTTTAAATATTTTGGTTCATATAAACTCCTATGGAGACTATATAATTACAATCCGCACTTTTAGCTTGTGAATATAACCCATAACTGTTGATTTCATTTTGCATTTTTATATTTTGTAGATGAATATGTACACTGCGAGATTTGAATACACAGGATCACGAAAAAAAAATGCTTACCAGTCTGTTCAAAAGTTTATACTGAGATCATTTTTTTTCACAATTTATCCAATTCACTCGCTAATCTCGCACTTTATCATTACAGAACTTCACTCAGAATTTCCGTTGAATATTTTTATTAAATCCATTAATCGAAATTTTTCGGACGTCCTGCAGTTGATTATGTCAAAACTCCGTTAATAACCGTTTTACTGTGTAGACGTCATACACTACGCTTACACGACACTCTTATTCCGATTTGGTTAAAATGGGGTGTGTATATATTGAAACGGCACTCCTTTTGAGCACGCATAAAAATATGCTTTTTGAACCGCGCGCCAAGCAACTCGGCACTTAGCCGTTCGACGCGAAACGGTGGTGGGGCCTTGAAACAACTCATGAAGATCGAAAACTCCTCTTTCCTCGTAAAAATCACTCATTTTTTTGTTTTAACAAGCACTTTCACTAATTTTTATTATAAAACATATGAAATCAAACAAAAACAAGTTAAAGGTTAATATGAAAACAAAAATTGAGAGAGTCCAGGTAGTAAACTTAGGCATAGGCCCAATAATGCGTTAATTCTAACGGAAATGGCTAATCTCGAGGCAGGGTTTAGATCCAACGGAAAGAATGCTCAAAATCATTCGCAAATTAGTTAATTATTATGATCAAAAGGGAAATTTACTTTATTTTAGTTAAAAAAAGGGTAAAAACGCACCCTAGGAAACAAAAACATTAATTTTTTTTATAAAATGATTATTTCTAACTCGAGCAATAGAAATCAGCCTTAAAAGCAACCAGTCGCACCGCAGCGACGGGCCAGCTGGCCAATGTGAGAATTCAAAGACCGAAACTCTGGTTCGAGATTAACTCTCCGGGCCAATCCGAATTCGAGATATTTTCAGAGCATATTATTATTATTATTTCTTTGTCTGAAACAGTATAAAAGGCCGTGCGGAGCAGCAACGGCAGCTCATTCTTGAATCAGCTCTCGCTTCAAGTACAGAGGTAGTGACTTTGGAAAACTAGCTCCTACAAAAAGAATAAGCCTATATTTTTCCAAATTTCACGCCGAGAGGGAGGGGACTGTGCGGTTTCGTACGGTCTGCAAATTCGAGGGTGAAATTCCTATCCACTGACACTAAGGAGGGAGGGGCCTGTGCGGGTTCGTATGGGCTGCAGATTACTGGTGTGAGAACCTATTCCTATTATCCATAAGTGAGAGGGAGGGGACTGTGCGGGTTCGTACGGTCTGCAGATTCTCGAATTTGGATCCTACCTTTCCTATACTAAAGAGGGAGGGGACGGTGCGATTTCGTATCGTCTGCAGATTCTTGGTATAGGACCCCTTTCACCCACCAAATAGTCTGCTTTGTTAAGAAAAAAAGAAAATTAAATACAATAAAATAAACTCATTTAAATAAAAATGAAAGAGAAAAATAGCTAACACTTCTTTGAGGCGAGAACTGGTTCAATCTATCCGAACTATTAGGTAAATCAATCGTAGTTAAATTATATAGAGCCAAGTGACAGAGATAAATTGAATTGTATAGACTCATCAAGCCGAATCAGATTGATAAGGTTCGGATAGAAGAAATCACAAAGAAAATCAGGATTAAGCCGATTAATTTTATTTTCTCAACTGAAAGAAATTCTACGATTCTTCTTATTATCGTTTTTGACATATTTCATGAGAAAAGAGAGTGGACAGGCGATTTTGGTAGTTAGACAAACATAATTGTGAAAAGAGAGCGTATCAGAAGATTTCGACAAATTAGTTGAAATTAGGAAAAAGATTCTCAGGACAAAATAAAAAAAAAGAAGAAAGGGGGAAACACCAACAATTCTTTTAAAACCTTGTTGTACACCTACGTTTACACGAATAAACGCAAAATTAATTGTTTTTGTCAAAATTTAACTCTCCGCATTTCTCGTTCTTTTCATACCTGCTCCTAAATAAACTTTAACAGCTCGAACACACGCGTAGCGCGTAGCGTTAAAAAGCGTACCGTTATAATCTCTATATATATAAATCTGTTCGCTAAAAAATGTTTGTCCGCTTTTCAATCGAAAACTACTGGACCGATTACAATGAATCTTACACGAGATTAAAGATCACGATTCAAACTGAGTTTGTTACAGAATTGCAAAAAAAAAATTTAATGATTTTGTTCAATCTCCAATTTTAAAAACTCGACGGTAGTTAAATACTAACGATAAATAAAAAAAACGATTTATCAATTTGAAGAGAATTGGAAAACGAACAAAATGAGCTGTGGTTTAATGCTCAATTCGGTATAGAAAAAAAGTTACAGCATTTTTAATAAAATTATGAAAAATTAAAAATACGAAAATCTTCCGTTTGATTATTTTATCCAGAAGAAAATTGAAGAATTATGTCTGAAATTGGAAAAAAAAACGCAAAAAGATGGCCTAGGTAACATTAAAATACTTTTTTTAATTTTTTTTTATGTAGATTCACAAACAATTGAACTCTGAACGAAAAAATTTATAGATCTAAAAAATTAAATTAAAAAAAATTAAAATAGGAAAAATTCACAGCTAGAATAGGCTAGATGCGCCTGCTCTATGCAGTGGGCGAAGCCCGCACGCACAGCTAGTATATATATATATATATATATATCGGGTATAATAAACCCGATTAATTAATCCGGAATAAGAGTTCCGTGTGAACGTAGTAGTCATTGCTCTCTCTCTCTCTCTGCAGCTGTCACTGGAGACTGGCTTTGATGAAAATGGGTCTTGAGGCGGGCGTTGAGGCCTATCATGGTGTTGTTTACAGACACGTCAAATTCTCGAATGTGTTGGTAACTTTTGCATAATCTTGAGCCCGTGCAAAGGTTTTTCTCAGCAATTACGCGACCGATCATGCTGATTTTGGGCGCAATCGAAAGAGAATTTCTTAATTAGCTCAAAGTTCAATTTTTAAGTTCCTCAATTCCTTCTGAGCTTCGTAATTCAATAAAATGACATGCCAATTTTACCCCCACCACCGCGAAAAGTTTTGTTTCGAGAAAGTGTAGTCTCGGCGAGCCTCGGGCCAGCAGACGGCAGGGCTGTCAATGTACTTGTCCCGAGACTCTACCGAGTCTCTTGAATAAACTTGGAGTGCATGCTTTTCAAATATTACCTCGGCGAAGGAACGCTCCATTCATCTGTACATTAAAAGAATTCGAATGTATCTACCCATGAATTTTCATTTACTCGTCTGTTTATTTATTCGTTCATATCAAGAGACTCGGTAGAGTCTCAGGACAAGTACATTGACAGCCCTGTCGTCTGCTGGCCCGAGCTCGCCGAGGCTAAACTTTCTCTGAATAAACTGATTCGCGGTGGTGGGGGTAAAATTGGCGTGTCATTTTATTGAATTACGAAGCTCAGAAACAATTGAGGAACTTAAAAATTGAACTTCAAGCTAATTAAGAAATTCTCTTTCGATTGCGCCCAAAATCAGCATGATCGGTCGCGTAATTGCTGAGAAAAAACTTTGCACTGGCTCAAGATTATGCAAAAGTTACTAACACATAAAAGATTTGACGTGTCTGTATACAACACCCTCAAAGGCCTCTCGTCGCCAGCTATAACCCATTTTCATGAAAGCCAGTGTCCCGTGACAGCTGCAGAGAGAGCAATGACTACTACGTTCACACGGAACTCTTATTCCGGATTAATTAATCGGGTTTATTATACCCGATATATATATACACACCCCATTATAATTAAATCGGAATAAGAGTGCCGTGTAAGCGTAGTGTATGACGTCTACACAGAGAAACGGTTATTAACGGAGTTTTGACAGAATAAAGTGCAGGACGTCCAAAAAATTTCGATTAATGGAATAATTTAATAAAAATATTCAACGGAGATTCTGAGTGAAGTTTTGTAATGATAAAGTGCGAGAATAGCGAGTAAATTGGATAAATTGTGAAAAAAATGATCTCAGAATAAACTTTTGAACAGACTGGTAAGCATTTTTTTTCGTGATCCTGAGTATTCAAAACTCGCAGTGAACATATTCATTCACAAAATATAAAAATGTAAAATATAATCAACAGTTATGTGTTATATTCACAAGCTAGAAGTGCGGATTGTAATTATATACAGTTAATATGAACCAAAATATTTAAAAATTTTAGAAAAAAGTGATATCAAATCGCAAAAATCCCCTCACGGGGAAAAAAACGTGGACAAGTACATTGGTGGACCCTCGTTTCCCTATGATATTGAAAAAAAATCAAAAACGTCGCATAGAAGAATACAAAAAAAATTACAAAATAAGTTAAGATCTGTTGAAATATACGTGGCCAAATACGGGAAGCTTTACTGTGTTTCAATAAATTTTCAAATACGGTTTGATGTTGATAGAAAAAATAATAAAGTTCGGAAATTCAACTATGGCACCAACCAAATTGCAAACGTAAAAAAATTATATTGTAAAAAAATTCTGAACGAAGTACTTGGCGAGGATTTTTCCATGAAATTAGCGTAATGTATAGATCATGATCACGAACTCGCCAAGTACTTCGTTCAGAATTTTTTTACAATCTAATTTTTTTACGTTTGTAATTTGGTTGGTGACATAGTTGAATTTCCGAACTTTATTATTTTTTCTATCAATATCAAACCGTATTTGAAAATTTATTGAAACGCAGTAAAGCTACCCGTATTTGGCCACGTATATTTCAACAGATCTTAACTTATTTTGTAACTTTTTTTGTATTCTTCTAAGCGGCGTTTTGGATTTTTTTAAATATCATAGGGAAACAAGAGACCACCAATGTACTTGTCCACGTTTTTTTCCCCGTGATTAACAATCTATTCATGTAGCTCATCTAATCGTCCGCCCGTACGATCAAAAAATGAGCGGACGGTCGAACGGATAGATAGGATCACAATTAAGACACATAAACGATTCAAGTTCCACACTGAGAAAAGAGAATAGTTTAATCAACCAAATAGCTTCGTGAAATACGTTCAATGTAATAATCTATTATACTGAGACAGGAGGTTTTATCCTCGACCCGCTCGCTTAGCCGAGCAGCGTTAGAACGCATGTTACGGAGCGTCAAGCGAGTTGCGACAACTCAACATAATTGTCAAATTTGGCATAAGGAGTCGCCACTTCCCGGGTCCTGGCCCCTCTCCTGAAAAGTCGAGGCGGCAGGTGTAACGAAGGACCCGGCAGGGAGTCTATGCTCGACTATTCTCACGAGCGCACGTTTTCTTGCTTTGTATAGCTTCTCGTATCAATTCTGCGATCCATTGACTGCGATATCGATCAAGTCCGTCAAATTATTATAAGGAGGACTGTAAAGCGAATCTGGCTACCAAGGAACCTGTGTTTGTCAAAAGTTCGGAAAGAAATAAAAGAATAATACTTCGGCAAATATCCAAGTAAGTTCATTTAATCACTTTTATTTTTTCACCATCTCTGCCATTATTTGCTGCTTTGACTCCTCTACTTCGGTCCGCCAACAGGATCTACTTTTTCATTCTCACGCTGGCCGGCAATAATTAAATGAATTAATAATCGTCAATATTTAATTGACTGGCGCCCAATGAATTTAACGTTTACCTAGAGCCCTATCAACCAAAAGGACCACGGTCGCGGTAGATGATGAAATTATTTTCGTCTGGAAATAATTTCTGTCTCAATACTAAATATTAGTTTCATTAAATGAAAAATATCTTACGTTGATCCAACAAAATCCACGACAAAAAATCTCATTTGGTTGATTCAATTGGTATCATTTTTTAGTGAAATAAAATTAATAATTCGCGCAACTGAACGATTTTTTGAATGAACGAAATATTTCTTTCGACGTATTCTACAAAGCCTTGGTTAATTCAACTCAACTCTTTTCTCAGTGCATATGTCCATCTTTTCTCCATCCGTTTTATTTATACAATTCCACTCTTCATTCATCCCATCGATTTATCGTTTCATTAATTCGATCATCTTATCCGTTCATCGATATATACTGTTCAACTATCACCTATTCACCCATCTTTTCATTTCATCTCAATCGATTATCCATTCGTCTTTTTTTCCATTTTTTCCATATATGCTAGTAATTTATTTCGTCCATTAAATCATCAATTGGGACTCTCGCGTTCTATGTAGGGATCGGACTTCGTTCACAATCGATAGAAGAAATAGTTCAATTTCGATCTGGATAGCATATTTCATTAACTTTGTCTTCCCGAGGTAATATTTGAAAACAAAATACTGGTTCTTCATGCAGTCACAATTACAAAAATATGCGTAAGTCTTCCCGACCCAATCCAAACTTACCACGTGTGCGCCTCTACTCATGAGGATTGTCCTCGCGTCCTTCCTCCTTCCTTTTGGCTCTCAAGGAAATTATGCGCAGGAGACAATAGAACTCAGGAGATGTAAAAATATATTGATATTTATCTACGTTGAAGTCACTGTGATTTCGCTCGTTCGCGTTTACAATACTGCGCTATACGCTGAATACGTCGTAGATACGCGGAACGAAATGCGCTGGTTTTGATTACAATTTTCATACAGATTTGATGTTACGGTCACGCTTGCCCTCGCGGGTAATTATTGCTCGAATACAATTCCAAAGAAAATAATACCGTACGCTTGACAAAAATGCGCAAACTCTCAATAATAGAAATCGATTGTTTCTCAATTATATAAAAATGCGTCAGCTCTACACCGAGGATAATTCGCTTCTTCTAATTACAAAAATACGTCCGCTCTATACCGAGGGTCAATCGCTTCTTTTAATTACAAAAATACGTCCGCTCTATACCGAGGATCAATCGCTTCTCTCTTCCTTTCTTCATCGATCACGGATCAGGGGAAGTGTCCCCGAAAATCGATGAGTAGGGTCATCGACATGCGCGACAGTCCTGCGCCTCGCGCGTATGTAGAGCGCTCTGCGTGTCGCTGGCCAGCGCGATTGCCGAGACCTTACGCTCGAAATTTGTATGAAAATAAAATTAAATAATTTGATTAGACAATGCGAAAATTTGCAATTGTCCAATCAAGACCATCGCACGCTAGTTTCCTTCGTAATATACGTCGGCGCTGCAGAACGTTTTACAAAAAGAAGTGGTCGTTCGCCACAAAGTTTTTCTCACTTCCGTGTACCGATGACAAAACTGGTCAAACACATCTGTGCCACCTTTAGTTCTATTGTAATCAAGAATGACTGCAAGTTTTCCAGTTGCTTGATCGATCGCAGCATCTTGATTGAGTGACGACAAAGGCAGCACTATTTTGTTTTTTTTTTCGGGGCGTAAGAAACAAGCATTTTATTATCGTCATACGCAAAGATTGATGTACCAGGCGAGCGCGAAATTTTGAATTGTTCCGAAATTTCATGCTTATTTTTTCTAATAATCCCTATCATCGTTAAGGAGTATTCAGTTAACATTTTTTCGACAATGGGTACCGAAGTGAACCAGTTATCCACAGTGGCGTTTTGTTTGCTTCCATGAATGGGTTCAGACAATAATCGCACATAATAATCAGGGATGCTTTCTGATCGATCATTATCTACAGTACCTGTATAGGGCATAGCGTTGACCATATAGCTGGTTTTGGCGTCATTTAGCATTACTATTTTTAGGCCGTATTTATCTGGCTTATTTTTCATGTAAATTCAAAATGCAAAACGACCACGAAAACTGAGCAGTTGCTCATCAATTGTGCACCATTGCGAAGGTGAATAATATTTCCGACAATTCTCAATAAATGCATCCCAAATTTCTCGGATTGGAGCAAATCTATCGGCTACTCATCTTTCTGTTCTTGTATTTTTATCGTCGAAACGAAGACAAGATAGCATGAACTTGAATCTATGAAGTGACATTGTTCCTCGAAATTGAATCGCACCGGACTATTCTGACCACAAATCCTCAGGATTGCACTTAGCGGAATTCATCAAGCCAGACGCATAAAAAAGACCGAATAATGCCTTGTAACGAGAATTTTTACCCAAACGAGCAAAACCCTGTCCCTTCTCGACTCGCACTACCCGTCCTCTCGAACCCCCTTAGATGAGAGTGGAATGGGCGCCAGGTACGAAGTACCATCGATCTAAGATCGATTTGAATTTATCCACCCCCGTCAGCCCTGGCTGGATAGGGTGCACGAGAGATGGGTGCGATCGAGGACGGTCTGACTACTCAGCTCAACTGAGATACAAAAGGTAGAGGGGCTGGTCCTTGGTCAGCCCGATGTAACATTTAACGACAAAACAAAATAACGATAATCGAGGCGTTTCGTTTAACCAGATTTAACAAGCGATTTATTCAGAGAAAATCGTCCTACTTTTTACAGGAAGGTAGCTAAAATTGGCGAGGTAGGCCGTGAGGCTGCGCATTATTAATATGAACAGAAAAAGGTTCCCTACGACTCCACAATAGGTACGAGTCGTAGGAGAAAATGATATCGGTTACTGGATAGAAAACATCGCGCGACAGGTACTCGACCGAGGGTCAACAGGCAATCGGGACGAAAAAGAAAATAATACGCAATATTATAATGAATAGCATACAGCGCGCGACAGGTAATCGATCGAGGGTCGAAAGGTAATCGGGAACGAATGCGCAATAATAGAAATAAGAAAATATATCGCGCGATAGGTAATCGAACGAAAAGATAACGGGCAATAAGATAATTAACAAACGCGACGTGCGATAGGTAACAGAAATATCATATAGCGCATTTGACTCGAGCGAAAACGCGATACACAGTTTCATCGAAAAATAATCATAAATGTGCGAGTTACAACGGCCCGTACGGCAACGAAAAAGACAAAGGTACGACGAACGCCTCAGCACCGTCCAACACGCCGTACGAGTGCGAGAGAGATAGAGAGAAAACACGGCCGCACCGTAGCCGGCCCGTGTGGGACCTTGAGCACCACGACGAAGCACTCGAGACGAAATAATGCGCACTAATTTTCGCCACACCTTACATTACGCGAAGTCAACTCTAATACTTAAATCAATGCAAAAAGGAAAGTCAAAAAGATAATCGACCACTCCTTCGTTCCACCCCGATACAAAACCCAAAATTAATGAGAGAGAGAAAGAGACAACGATCGAGTGAGGCTCGGCCGCCCCCTTCCATACTTTCTCGTGCATACAAAATCGCCAAATAAAACGCCAATTCTTCTTCCTTCTTACGGAAAGTAATTAGGAAAGAAGATAATGGGCTGAACGAAAAAGTGATCAAGAAGAGAAACGATGAGGAACGAGCTTACCGAGAGAATCCTTCCGGTACGCCTCCAAGGTACTGCTCCTTCACACGTGCACGCCGGGCGGTACTCGAAATCAGACTCATTATGCATGGCGCCTGGTACGACGCTCTCAGTTTTCGGCGCTCTCCCCACTACTTCGGACCCCCCGCAAGGGCCGCGCTCTCACGCCGCTAGCGTGAACTACCGAAGTCGCTCGCTACGCCGCGCTTACCGCGGGAAATACGAATATAATTCACGCGCGAGGATGATGAATCCTCGTCGTGTCACGAAGATTGACTAATGTAATTGAAAATGGTGATTCTTCGGGCAAGAACTCCAACCTGCACTCGGTAATGGGTCGTCACTCGGGCACTTTTCCTCTTGGGGACTCGGCCGACGATTTCGTAAAGTCAGAGGGAGGCCTCCCTCATGATTCGAGGCGTCCTTGAGAATCACAGTGGGCCCACAAATAACCACCAGGCAAATTTCTGCACTCCGGCTCTCGGAAAATATCCCGAGTCCCACTGGACGAGGCGCCGTATTGAACGGGCTGTAGCACCCGAAGTAACGACGGTGGACGGGCAACTCTCGGTTGCAACGGCGAAAAGACCACGGGTGGTGTTCTAATAGGCCCTATTCCAACGTGTATCTTTATTCGTCCATTCGATTGAGTTCGGTTGTTCGACTCTCAATCTCCGAAATGCAGGCGAAATCCCCTCCGAGGTAATCACCAGGTAAAAGGTAGGACGTGAGAGTGCTTTCCTCGCTTGAGAGACAGAAGAGCTAAATTACAGGAATTCAAGGTACTTCATATATCAATTACTAACTAAAACGGAATTAATCGAAAGGGTTCGTCTCGAGGTCCTTAGACGTAGGTCAACGGTAGGTATTTCTCTCTCGACTTAAAGGTAATGTACGGCGGCTGAACAGGCCGAAAAACGCATTCGATAAGTAAACTTAAACTTAACAATACGCGACATACGATACGGCGATAGTTGAGCCTTCATTCGAGTACGCCAGGCGAGACGAACGGCGGCGTCACATGGGCCGTATACCGGGCCACTGGTCGACACGTATTCGTGCGGGTGGCGGGGCAAAATGTCACGTCACAGCCTTTACTTCAACAATAGTTGTCTCCTTGTGGTAAATCTTTGTCGCGAGTAGCGCTTGTTTATTGCGAATCTCTTCGTTTGTGTGCTGAACAATTTTTTCAATCAGTGTGTCTGGGAAAAGGAGTGACCAAGCTTCCAATGGAGTCGTCACATCTTTTGCTTCTCTCATGGCATGTGGTATGAAGGTTTTTATTTCATCTTTTAGCCGAGTACTAGATCTGGAGCGGGGTGCTAATAAATTTCATTTGTATTCGCTTTTAGATAACAGACGTGATCTTGGTCTTCCTCTAGCACTTCTAGGCCTGCTACGTGGTCTACCTCGAGAGCGACCTCGGGAACGATCTGATAATTTTTCAACCGATTTTACAAATTCGAATAAAATTCGGAAATCATTTTCGAAACAGGCACAAAAAACGATAAATGTGCAAAAGCTAACCTTGCGGGAAAGAAGTACGACGTTTTCTGGATCTTCCTGTTTCCATCTCCTGCGCAAAATCGTTATCGTCATTTTCATCAAAATCTGAGTCGAAACTTGTACTTGCATTATTTTCGCAGCTTGTTTCGGTGCCGCTTGATTCCTGGCACAGATTTCCGCAATCCTCCTCTTCAAAACTTTCATCGTTTTCGCCAACTTCTTCCTCTTGAAAAAGATTCAATATTTCTCTTTCTTCTCTAGTAGCCATTTTATGCTCTAAAATCACCACAAACGTATTATTGCTATACAATTTGCATAAATACACCATTTACTTCAAATTTTGTTCTACAGACTTGATAGCCTTATCTTCTTACCTGCTTTAACCTTGCTCGTTCTCATATTCCTCTACGTATTTTTTTTTCCACTTTCACGTCATTATTCACTCATGACACAAAAGTTTTAACGCAAATGTCAGTGTACAATTTGTTGCTTACTTTGTAACGTAGAGGTCCACCCTGGGTGTGTAGCAACCCAGAACGCACTATTGAAGTGTTTAATATGAAGACCTGAGACCGACCGAGATAAGTTTTTTGCCTGTTCAGTTGGTCATATTTGTCTCCTAATTTACCGATCAAAAGCACGGCCCTTCACTTATTCCTTTTCCCGCACGCAAGACTTTACGGATGGTGCTGGGTGGCTGTACACCCAGTTAGCCCTTAGCGGGTTAAGAGCATGGGAACGAGGAACGCTAAAAGTACCAAAAGAAGCAAAGCAACAAACGTGTAACCAAGTTAACAGCAAACAGGACAGTACTCTTCTTACGGTTTATTAAACCCCATAAAACCCACCCGTCCGAATAACCCAATCAACCACACTAACACCATACTAATAAAACTTAGAATTTGTTTCAGGCCTTACCCATGAAAACTAACACCATTAAACAAAATTACCAACATGTGGAATAAAGAGACGACAAAGACCGCAAGCAAAGAAACGAGGGAAACATTACATTTTTTCTCAGATCCAAAACGATGGACTGTTCAAACAGGGATATCACCGAACTTTTCAATTAATACCAAACAAACCAAACTTTTACTACCAATCCAATAAGGCTCAAACACACCTTACACAAACGAATTAACACGAATAGCATTTTGTATAAAATCACAATTAAAACCAACGAAATTGTAACCTACGATCGTTTTTGTAAGAGGGGGAGTGTAACAGTCCCGTACCCCTAATACTTTCTTCTCACGCTGACACCCAAAACCCCACATCCGCTTTAACATTGTATCGACTCTTTCCCAGACCAAACTCCACACTTAACACCTCCTCTACCGCTTACCGCTCCCGAGTCCCGCCGTCCTTCGATGGGCGCTGCACGCGTGCCCCGGCCTCCTATCACCCGCGGAGTAATACACCGCTAATCCAAGAACAATGAGCCCTACTTTCTCTCATCCCGACGAGCGTCCTCACCATCGGCAGTTCTTCTCCATCTCCCGACTCATTAACTTACACTCTCTCTCAGTATACCGATTCAGCCTTTAATAAACTCACCGTTCAACTTTAATCCCGTTTACATTCTTTTATCAAACCCCTTTCGGCCCATCACATTTTCGTGGAAAAAAATAGGAAAAAAAAATCTTCCATACCATGATAGAAAATGACGTGAATGCAACAAAATATCAAACGATTTTTTTTAAATTTCAAACTGTGATGATCCCTTGACGCATTTTTCTCGACTTCGGCAATGTAATCCGTTGCTTTTAGCACTTGAAAAAAAACATGAAAAAATGTTTATTTAAACGTGTGTTCTTTCTAGTTCCGGCGATCGTAATTCCGGCTCTCCAAACTTTGTGTGACGCATTGGGCAGCCATGTGACTTGCACTGCATGGGATCAACTGTTTAGATTGGCTTACATATCAACAATCGATTGCGATTCAACATCAGCTTCACCTAAGGTGAATATATAATCCATTCAATATAGTTACATGTATCAGAGGTTCGTTGAGTGTTTTCTATGGAAACCGTTAGCTGTACTATTGAAACATCTGTTTGTTATGAAAGAGCGTAGCTTGAAATTGATTTTCAACCTTCATTGAGGTAATTGGGGAGAGTTGAGTTGCGCCGTTGACCATGTACTGTTTCGTATAGAATACATTTAAAAAAAAAAATTTTATTTAATGTTTCAGATATATTTGAAATCTCCTAATCGTGTAGTTTTTGAGATATTCGTTTTTAAGAATATGTTGCGAGGATAGGCGAATGCAGATGACAACATAGGTTAAGACTTTTTGTACGAGAGTACTCAAAATTTTCACCCTTGCCCCACGAAAAGATATTTATTGCTATAATCTACGATATGTGAAGAATTTTTCACGAAAAATTGACATGGATCGTTTGTGTTATTATTGAGAACTGCGTGTACTCTCTGAGTACACGCAGCAGTATCTCGAGGCGTGACTCAGACTGGTCGCTTGCTTCCTTCCGGAAGTGTCAAATATCAAAAATCCCCTCTCGGAAAGAAACCCTGGACATGTACATTGGTCATTTCCTCATGATATCCCAGAAAATTGTACAAAAGATCCAAAACTCCACTTGACGAAGTTTTAAAAAGAGTTTACCCTTTTTCATTCCGAAATTACAGTAAAGTTTACCTTGAGTTTGTTTCCAAAGAACAAAACAGTAGTTGCAAATGATATAAATACTTGAATAAGTATTCTTTTGATGATACAGAGTATATCATCACTGACGTACTATGAGAACTTGACAAAAATTATTGAATTATAAATATTATACACTACAAATGTTATAAAATTATGTTGAAATGCATTTCGAGAGTACTGGTTCAGCCCATAACTTGTTATGAAAATTGCTAATTTGAGTAAATATCAGGCGAATGATAATCCACGGGGTGGGCAGAGGGGGAAGAGGATTGGAGTGCAGGGGAATAATAGAAAAGTTAGGAAATGATAAAGAAAGGAACAAAAAAGAACAAAATGGGTGAGTGAAAACTGAGAGGCTATAGAAGATGCAGGGAGAGAGGAAAAACCTAAAAATTCCCCTAGGGAAAAAAAAGGTAGGGACAAGTACATTGATGGTCCCTCGTTTTCTGATGATATCAAAAAATTATAAAAAAAATTCTATAAAAAACACCATGAACCTTACTGAAAGTGATTTCAACACAATTGAAAAAAAAATCATAATTCAGCAAAAAACATTATTAAAAAAATATAAAACTATAAATCGGTAATTATTTTGTGAAGTGAAAAAAATTCTAATGAACCGTGAGAAAATCTTAAATACACCACTCGAAAACATTGCAGACGTAAATAACCAAAAAATTTCACTTGAAAACATTTTAAAAACCGATGCCCCACTCTTCTCATCTTATTAAAAAGGAGGAATGATTAAATGAATTGAAAAACTTTCTATCTAAGTTACGTACAGCATTAAAATTTATGATATCATTTCGAGGCCAAGTATTTATTGGTAATTCGGAATATTCATTCCTATGGGATGCATGAAGACCTTGAAAGAGTTCTACTAATAAATCTAAAAAGTTACCAAGTTACGTGCAGTACCAAAATTTATGATATCAACTCGAGGCCAAGTATTTTTTTAGTAATTCGGAGTATTCATTCCTACGGGACGCATCAGAAACTTGAAAAAGTTCTGAAGAATCGAAAAAGTTACCATCGAAGTTGAGTCCAGCACTAAAAATTATCAAGAGACTCGGTAGAGTCTCGGGACAAGTACATTGACAGCCCTGTCGTCTGCTGGCCCGAGGCTCGCCGAGACTATACTTTCTCGAAACAAAACTTTTCGCGGTGGTGGGGGTAAAATTGGCATGACATTTTATTGAATTACGAAGCACAGAAGCAATTGAGGAACTCAAAAATTGAACTTTTAGCTAATTAAGAAATTCTCTTTCGATTGCGCCCAAAATCAGCATGATCGGTCGCGTAATTGCTGAGAAAAAACTTTGCACGGGCTCAAGATTATGCAAAAGTTACCAACACATCCAAGAATTTGACGTGTCTGTATACAACACCATGATAGGCCTCATCGCACGCCTCAAGACACATTTTCATCAAAGTCAGTCTCCAGTGACAGCTGGAGAGAGAGAGAGAGAGATAGAGAGAGAGAGAGAGAGCAATGACTACTACGTTCACACGGAACTCTTATTCCAGATTAATTAATCGGGTTTATTATGCCCGATATATATGTATATACACCCCATTATAACCAAATCGGAATAAGAGTGCCGTGTAAGCGTAGTGTATGACATCTACAACGGTTATTAACGGAGTTTTGACATAATCAAGTGCAGGACGTCCGAAAAATTTCGATTCATGGATTTAATAAAAATATTCAACGGAGATTCTGAGTGAAGTTCTGTAATGATAAAGTGCGAGATTAGCGAGTAAATTGGATAAATTGTTAAAAATAATGATCTCAGTATAAACTTTTGAACAGACTGGTAAGCATTTTTTTTTGTGATCCTGTGTATTCAAATCTCGCAGTGAACATATTCATCTACAAAATATAAAAATGCAAAATAAAATCAACAGTTATGGGTTATATTCTCAAGCTAAAAGTGCGGATTGTAATTATATACAGTCTCCATAGGAGTTTATATGAACCAAAATATTTAAGAATTTTAGAAAAAAGAAGTGATATAATCGCAAAAATCCCCTCACGGGGAAAAAAACGTGGACAAGTACATTGGTGGTCCCTTGTTTCCCTATGATATTAAAAAAATCCAAAACGCCGCTTAGAAGAATTCAAAAAAAGTTACAAAACAAGTTGAGATCTGTTGAAATATACGTGGCCAAATACGGGAAGCTTTACTGCGTTTCAATAAATTTCCAAAGACGGTTTGATGTTTATAGAAAAAATAATCAAGTTTGGAAATTCAACTATGTCACCAACCAAATTGCAAACGTAAAAAAATAAGATCGTAAAAAAATTGTGAACGAAGTACTTGGCGAGGATTTTTCCATGAAATAAGCGTAGTGTATAGATCATGATCAAGAATTCGCCAAGTACTTCGTTCACAATTTTTTTACGATCTTATTTTTTTACATTTGCAATTTGGTTGGTGACATAGTTGAATTTCCGAACTTGATTATTTTTTCTATAAACATCAAACCGTCTTTGGAAATTTATTGAAACGCAGTAAAGCTTCCCGTATTTGGCCACGTATATTTCAACAGATCTCAACTTATTTTGTAACTTTTTTTGAATTCTTCTAAGCGGCGTTTTGGATTTTTTTAATATCATAGGGAAACAAGGGACCACCAATGTACTTGTCCACGTTTTTTTCCCCGTGAGGGGATTTTTGCGATTTCATATTAATTCGAGGAGAAGTATTTTACTGATATATCGCAATTTTAACATTATGAACTTATGTTCTTATAAGGGTTGAGAATACTCGTCTGGCTCAGAACGTTTTATCGAAATGACTAGAAAATCAACAACCATAAAAATCCCCAAAATCATGCTTTCCGACAATTAGAACGATACCAACCCATTTTTTTCAACATATTCTGGCCCAAAGAGCAGTGAAGTCATGAGTAACTTTTCGACTGCAGAAACTTATAAGGAATCTTCCTGCCTATGACTTTTTGATAAAATGGCTAATCCGAAAAAAATCACATCGAAGGGGAAGTCATTTGTTACTTTATGGTGGTAGAGACTTATAAGAAAATCGATTCGTCTCCGACTTTTAGGATCCCCTGATATTATTCACAACATTCGACATCGATTGGATCGGTACAAATTATGTTTAAATACGTGTTAAAAGTACTTGTCTGGCCCATAACTTTTTATTCAAATTGCTCATTCAAATCAAAATCAGGGCTCTTGAATCAGGAGAATGAAAATCAGGGAATTGAGAAAAATATCTTCAGGTATTTTAACTCAATTCTATTAATTGTAAAAGAATGTAATGGAACTTTCCTGTAATATACAAGGGATCTTATTGTGTATCCATGAAAAAATGCACGCGACACAATAAAAATTTCTAACCATCTATGATAACCCCGCAGATTATATTGCAATGACGACATTTTTTACTCCTCATTTCTTTCAGCAGACATATTCTATTCGGTATTAGAACCAACCAATACTATTGCTGAGAACATTGAACTGATGATAGGTCGCATTTTAAGAAATTATCGAGTTTATTCGCGTACAAAATTTGATTCGGTAGCCTCTAGATTATATTGCAATTACGGCATTTTTTACTCTTCGTTTATTTTGGCGGAAAAATTCTATTCTGCATAAGAACAACCTATACTATTGCTGAGAACATTATACTGATAATACGTTGCATTCCAAGAAATTTTCGAGTTGATTTACGGACACAATTTGATCCAGTTAAAAACATTGTCAAACGTTGAATTTGACACGAGCCATTCCTGGAATTCGGAGAAAATTTTTTTCTTATGTTAACAGACGCGATAGGGGCTGGTATTACTATTCCATAAAATTAACACATGAATTAACTTCTTTGATTTTGATTTGAATGAGCAATTTGAATAAAAAGTGATGGGCCGGACAAGTACTTTTAACACGTATTTAAACATAATTTGTACCGATCCAATCGACGTCGAATGTTGTGAATAATATCAGGGGATCCTAAAAGTCGGAGACGAATCGATTTTCTTATAAGTCTCTACCACCATAAAGTAACAAATGACTTCCCCTTCGATGTGATTTTTTTTGGATTAGCCATTTTATCAAAAAGTCATAGGCAGGAAGATTCCTTATAAGTTTCTGCAGTCGAAAAGTTACTCATGACTTCACTGCTCTTTGGGCCAGAATATGTTGAAAAAAATGGGTTGGTATCGTTCTAATTGTCGGAAAGCATGATTTTGGGGATTTTTATGGTTGTTGATTTTCTAGTCATTTCGATAAAACGTTCTGAGCCAGACGAGTATTCTCAACCCTTATAAGAACATAAGTTCATAATGTTAAAATTGCGATATATCAGTAAAATACTTCTCCTCGAAATAATATGATAATTTTTAGTGCTGGACTCAACTTCGATGGTAACTTTTTCGATTCTTCAGAACTTTTTCAAGTTTCTGATGCGTCCCGTAGGAATGAATACTCCGAATTACTAAAAAAATACTTGGCCTCGAGTTGATATCATAAATTTTGGTACTGCACGTAACTTGGTAACTTTTTAGATTTATTAGTAGAACTCTTTCAAGGTCTTCATGCATCCCATAGGAATGAATATTCCGAATTACCAATAAATACTTGGCCTCGAAATGATATCATAAATTTTAATGCTGTACGTAACTTAGATAGAAAGTTTTTCAATTCATTTAATCATTCCTCCTTTTTAATAAGATGAGAAGAGTGGGGCATCGGTTTTTAAAATGTTTTCAAGTGAAATTTTTTGGTTATTTACGTCTGCAATGTTTTCGAGTGGTGTATTTAAGATTTTCTCACGGTTCATTAGAATTTTTTTCACTTCACAAAATAATTACCGATTTATAGTTTTATATTTTTTTAATAATGTTTTTTGCTGAATTATGATTTTTTTTTCAATTGTGTTGAAATCACTTTCAGTAAGGTTCATGGTGTTTTTTATAGAATTTTTTTTATACTTTTTTGATATCATCAGAAAACGAGGGACCATCAATGTACTTGTCCCTACCTTTTTTTTCCCTAGGGGAATTTTTGAGTTTGATATCACAGCTTTTTTCTCAAAAATTCCTGAACCTTTTTTTGATGATAATAAGATTTTGGTTTAAATTTCTATGGGTTATTATGTTAGTACATTTCTAAAGATTCTATGCTCATGGTACAGATATGTCTAACGTAAAAATTGTATATCGCGAAGTTTTTCCGCTCCACCAAAGAGGTAGAGTTCCAGGCGCGTTTTTTTAAATATGGTATCCCAAAGAGGTCTAATCCACATCTCAGCCCTTGCAAATTCGTTACTAGTTCATCCGTAGTTGAGCCCTCTCTGCAAGTTGATACGAGTAACGACTGAGGTTATCGATAATATTCAAGTTAACATGCTACATTGAAAAATGAAAATGATAAATGAAAAAAACGTAACCTTAGCTTGTCTCCAGGGCGATAAGGATTTTTTACTGCATTTTTAGTTTCTTTTGCCCTTTTGAGATGAAAAAGCATGGAAGATTCTCGATTTTCAGGTGAGATATGAATTTCGGCTAGTAACATTCAACTTCAGGATAATAACTCGTTTTTGCACTAAATTGGAAGTGAAAAAACATTGCCTTTTTTTTCACCCGGGCATGGAGGAAATTTTTTCAGCAACTTCAGGTTATTCGGCCCCTTCGAGATGGAAAAGCATGGGAGAATCTCGATTTTCAGCCGAGATATGAATTTCAGCTTGTAACATCCAATTTCAGGATAAAAACTCGGTTTTCACGATATTGTTATTGAAAAAACGTTACCTTAGCTTGTCTCCAAGGCGATTGGGATTTTTTCCCTACAACTTTAGTTTCTTTTGCCCCTTCGAGGCGGAAAAGCATGGGAGAATGTTGATTTTTAGGCGAGATATGAATTTCGGCTTGTAACATCCAATTTCAGGATAAAAACTCGTTTTTTCACGATATTGTTATTGAAAAAACGTTACCTCAGCTTGTTTCCAAGGCGATTGTGATTTTTTCCATGCAACTTTAGTTTCTTTTGCCCCTTCGATACAGAAAAGCATGGGAGATTCTTGATTTTTAAGCGAGATATGAATTTCGGCTTGTAACATATAATTTCAGGATAAAAACTCGTTTTTTCACGGAATTGTAGATGAAACTACGTTACTTTGGCTTGTCTCCAGAAAGATTGGAATTTTTTCTGCAACTTTTGTTTCTGTTGCCCCTTTGAGATGGAAAAGCATGGGAGAATCTTGATTTTTAGGCGAGATATTAATTTCGGCTTCTAACATCTAACATCCAATTTCAGGATAAAAACTCTTTTTTTCACGAAATTAAAAAAAAAAAAAATAATAATAATTTTACTTTTTGTCAACAACGAGGTAATGTCTTGATATTCTTCATTACCTTTGAAGGAATACCATGAGAATAAGAGGTGTCAGTTTTTATCATATTCTCGTTGAGTTTCAAAGAGTTATAGCAGAATTTTATGGGTACTCCAAAACAACACATTAGGCAATGCGGACAAATTTAAACCAGAATCCTACCTTAGCAATTAAATTAAGTCATTAAAACTATCAGATAAGGACAGTTGTATCAGTTGCATTAGTCTCGCACAAATCTCAATGCAACCAGAACCATAGCGACCATGGAAGGAACTTATTGAACATAAAAAATGTTTCAATTTATTATGCCGAATCGAAGCCAAAAATCTGCTGCATTCCGATTATACATATTTTGATACTTCCGGAAAAAGAGCGATGATTGATTGCTGAAACAGATTTTTTAATTCATTTTGCCAAAATAGAAGTCGAAGGGTGACAAATCATAATGGTCACTCGATCTAACAAAATTGGAAACATTTCGATAGATTCATCATTCTCTGAAGACGGAAATTCGTATTCTATCCAAAAATGTTCTTCCGATGACATTTTGTGATCATATTTGATGTAACGGCAATTTTCACCCATAAGGCAAAAAAAAAAAACCCGTCCCTTCTTGACTCGCCTTCCCCGTTCTCGCAAACCCCCCTTGGATGGGAGTGGAATGGGCGCCAGGTACGTAGTACCGTCGATCCAAAAAACCGACTTTAATTTATCCACCCCCATCAGCCCTGACTGACCGGGGTACACAAGAGACGCGTGCGATCAAGGACGGTCCGGCTACTCAGCTCAAACTGAGATACGAAAGGTAGAGGGGCTGGTTCTTTTAGGCCCAGGAATACGACACAAAATAAAACATAAAATACGCCAGAATTAAGTAAAACAAAATAGGCAATATATTCAAGCTTTATCCTAATATTTACAGGCAGGTAACTAACGAATCGTGAGGTAAGCCGTGAGGCGGTGAAGAGGTAACAAATAATAAAATAAAGGTAGTCGCCAAAAACTAATTGTGACGGAAAGGTAATCGACAGAACTGATCATGAACGATAGGTAATCGTCTTAAGCAATGAGAGACGAGTGGTAATCGTTCTAACGAACGATACACAAAAGGTAATCGTCATCATCATTCTCAGACGGGAAGGTGGTCGTCATAATCAGCTCAGATCGAGGAGGTAATCGTCACAATTAATTTTAACGTAAAACATTCGTCAAAATTAATTTAAATAAAGAAGAGGTAATTGCTTTCCAGTAGGAAATAAACTAAACGCAATGAAACTTAACTAATAACCGAAAGATACTAATTTTAACCTTGGCGAGTGGTGAGAGACTCAATCAATCAAAAGGAAACTACAAAATACGGCATCGAAACTCAAAATGTAACCGACAAAATTATCATAAAATCGTGACCAAAACCATAGACCTTGAACGCTTCCTTGTGCCCTGCAAACTACAAAATTAACGGAGGAAAAAGGAAGAAAATCTCCTCACCTCTCCGACGCAAATACTCCAAAATAAACTCCAAAAGAAACTCCAAAAGGAAATCGCCAAAGGCACGCAAATGGCCAAGAAAACGTTCAAGAAAGAGAGAGATAGAGGAACGAGCTCACCGGGTTGACTCCCTGCAGAAAACGCACCGCACCCAATACGTAACGACTCGCCGAGGTGATCGCCAATCGAAGACTGATCTAATAGATCTCGCAATTCTCGGCGAGCGCTTCCCAAAATTCGCGATAACCCCCACCACTCATCATCCCTGGGAGAAGTCCCTGCTCACGTGTGCTCTCGCGCTCTCAGCGCGAACTAGGGCTTTTGTCATACACCACGCTTCTCGCGGTAATTATGAAAATGATAAGAAGGTTTGTTGCTTGGTCGTATCCCGCTTCCAACGCTTGTATGGCCGTGTCCCGGGCACTTTTCCTCTCGGGGATTCAGCCGACGTACCTGAGGGCGAAGGGGAGGCCTCCCTCATGACTCGAGGCGTCCCAACGAGCCACAGTGGGCCCACACGATAAGCCACCAGGCAAAACAGCACCCTCCCTCCAGGCAAACTATCCTGAACCCCACCTGACGAGGCGCCGTTGTGAACGGACCCTAGTACCCGAGTACACGGCGGTGAACGTGGCAATTCTCGGCTGCGACGGTAGGAAAGTCACGGGAGGCGTTCAAATAGGCCATAAACCAGCGTGTACCTTCATTCGTCCACCGGATTGGGCTCTGATGTTCGGGCCCAATCCGTCGTATGGAAGCCGGATCTTTCCAAGCAGTCCCAAAACGTAGGTTACCACACGAGAGCATTTTTCCCTCCCAAGGACAACGGCGACGAGGTATTTAAACCCGCTCGGCTGTTCAACCTCCTCACATAAGGTAAAACAAAATACTATCAGATTAAAAGGACAGTTCCTTTTAATCTGATAGTATTTTGTTTTACCTTATGTGAGGAGGTTGAACAGCCGAGCGGGTTTAAATACCTCGTCGCCGTTGTCCTTGGGAGGGAAAAATGCTCTCGTGTGGTAACCTACGTTTTGGGACTGCTTGGAATGAGGCAATTCAACGGAAACTGAAAACAAAACCACTAACGACTCGCCAAAGTCAAATCTATGCTCGAAATCGAGTCAAGATAACGGTAGGTATTCAAAATTAGGTAATAAAATAGGTAATTCAGATTAGGTAATAATTAGGCAAATAGGTAATAAAATTCAGATAGAGAAATTAATAAGAACTAAAATAAATAGAAAAATATAATAATAAACGCGAATAGAGTCTCAATTGGTTCACCCTCCGACGAGTCGACGTGCGGCGTCCAAAAGCGACCGTAAATCCGGTCCACTGGTCGACACGAAATCATGCGGGGAACGGGGCTCGAAAAAGTCACGTTACATTGAATATCATAATACTACCATCAACGATGAAAAGTGGAAATACTTACAAATAGTACACATGTTACTTCACGAAATTATCAAAGTTTGCAGTTATCTGCTGCATTCCAATTATCTACTTTTTGATACTTACAGAAAAAAAGCAGCGAAAGACTTTTTGAATTAAATATGCCAGAACTCAAGAGGGTGAGCTAAAAAATACAGCGAACTCCAAGCTTAACGAAAATGAGTAGCCGATGACATTTGTAACAAATTTTTTAATTCATATGCCATAGTTGAAGCTAAAAAGTGAAGACACTTGGCACACAAGCCGCTTCACAGAAATGTCCAAGTTTGTAGGTATCCGCTGTATTCCAATGCTTCATATGTTGCTTCAAGAAATTTTCAAAAGTTGTATGTATTCATTGCATTCTGATTACAGAATTTTTCATATCATCAGAAAAAGTGTATCCGAAGACTTCCCCCGAAACAACTTCCGTTTTCAAGCCAGAAATTTCAATCCCATCCAAAAATGTGCCCCCGATGACTTTTTTTAATAGTTTTTCAAACTCTCATATTACCACAATCAAATCTGAACAGCGGAAATACTTAGCACACTTGTCGCTGCAAAAAATTTCCAAAGTTTGCAGGTGTCCGCTGCATTCTACTTATCTAGTTTTTGATACTAATAGAATAAAAACAACAGAAAACCATTTGAAACCACTTTTCCAATTCTTCATGCCAGTACTAAAGAAGGAATGCAAAAAAACACAGCGTACTTCAAGTCCAACAGAATTCAAAACTTTTTCAGGCATCGGTGATGGGGTTTCAAAGACAGCAATTTCGATCCTAGCTGTTCAAGAACAAGCCGCTGAAGACTTTCATAACAAGTTTCCCAATTCATATGTTACAGTTGGAGCCAAAAAGTGGAAATACTTGGTACACATGTCGCTTCGCAGAAATTCTAAACTTTATAGGTATCCGCTGCATACCGATGACAGAATTTTGATCCTACTGAAGAAAAAGTACCCGGTGATGACTTCCTGAAATATTTTTTTTAAATTCCTAATGACACATGTAGTAAAGGAAAGTGAATGAACATAGTGCACATTGAGTCCAACGAAATTCAGTAATTTCTGTCGTTTCCGTGGCTATTCGCAGATAAAATTTTGAGCGCATCGAAAAGTAAGCAGTCAAAGACTTTTTGTTATGAATTCATAAATCAATAATTCTACAATAAGAGATGGAAAGTGGGAAAACTCAATGTACTGGTCGCTTCATAAAGTTGTGAAACTTTGTAGGTGCTCGCTGCATCTCACCGATACCAATTTTGATACTCTCAGAAAAAAAGCACCCGAAGACTTTTCAAAACAACTTTTAGATATCATTATTATTATCGTAGTTTTCTCGTTAGTCGTGGGCGGGATAAAAACAAATTAAAAAGAGTCGAGCGCGTAAAGGGTAGAAACAATGAATTTATTTATTAGCAAGGTGATACAACGCGTGTGGTCAGGTTCGTGGCCAAAACGATACTGCCTGGGACTCAGTCCCCTTCCTCTACTTTATCCCCTCCTCTTCGCCACATACATACATAACATGCACGCTTACATTCGGCTATCCTTTGATTAAATCGTCCTCGATTTGCCATCACTTTTTTTTTTTTTAAACAGCGTAAATAAAAATAAACTGAAACTTTAAAATAACTGAAATTAAACGTTCTCGTTTTTCTTTTTTTTTTTTTAAACAGCGTAAATAAAAATAAACTGAAACTTTAAAATAACTGAAATTAAACGTTCTCGTTTTTCTTTTTTTTTTAATCCATATAGCGCTTTGGTTTTCTTCGATTGCGAAGAGGCTGTTTGCGAACTGATTGTGACGGTTCTGTCTCATCCGTCTCTTGTTCGTTTCTAGCAATGTCGTGAGCTCCAACAACATCGTCTTTGGTCGAGTTAGGTGTATTCGATTCGGTCGGAATCTCGTCCGTTTCAGATAGATCTGTGGTATCTTCGTTGCCGGAAGCAACTTCATCATCACTGGTAGTATCCACCTCAAACAGATCCCATCGCTTCATTTTATCGATCGGTACGGTATTGGAGTAAAATCGTTGTGTATTCTTTAGTCCAGGAAGATCTTCTATTCGATATCGGTCGTGTGGCAACACATCAGTGACAACGTATGGCCCTTTAAATTTTTCTACCAATTTCAGCGATTGTCCAGTAGCTGTAGGTGCTCGTTCTACCATTACTAGATCTCCAGGTAAGTATTGTTGAGCTTTGGCTCTTTTCGAGTTGTAACGGATACCTTGACGCAATTGATCGCTCCTGATCAGCTCAATCGCTCGTTGTCGTTTTTCGTCCATACATTGTTCGCTTTTAATTTCATTTTCAAGTCCATCTCCAGTTATGCTCCTCGGTGTATAATTGAATAATAAGGAAAAGGGAGTTTGTCGTGTTACCTTGTGGATCGTGTTATTGATTCCCCATTGTAAGCTCCGTACGTGAACATCCCAATCCCTTCCTTCATCGTCTTGAGTCATACTCGCTAGCGCGGGAGTAATCATACGGTTGTATCTCTCCACTTGCCCGTTCGCTCTCGGAGTCGCTGTTGAATTTAATACGTGGACGATGTCAACTTCTTTGCAGAACGTCTTGAACGCTTGACTAGAAAATGCGGTCCCTTGATCTGATATAAGTCGTGTCGGTGCTCCAAAAAAAAGGATTATGTCTTGTAAAAATCGAATCGCTGGCGCTGACTTCGTACTTTTAACTGCTCTCAGCATCACGTATTTTGTGAAAGCGTCGACAGCAACGACGAGATAGCTGTTTCCTCGTTTACTCTTGACGAATGGACCAAGGTGGTCGATGTGTATCGTGTGGAACGGTTGTCCAATCTTGTCTATGGAGTGCAACTTGCCCGGTCGTTTGCCTGCTGGATGCTTGTGTCGTAGGCAGGGCAAGCACGCTCCGATGTAACCTTTTACGTAACGTCGCATCCTTGGAAACCAGTAAGACTCCTTAATTTTTGCCAAAGTCTTGTCTAACGCAAAGTGTCCGATGTCATCGTGGTTTTTCTTGAGTATCTGCCATCTCGCTTTTTCAGGTACGACCCATTTGAGTTTAACCCCATCGTCGTTTTCTTCGCGTTTGAAAAGTCGGCCGTTCTCTAATACGAAATCAGGATCTTTTCCATTTTGGTTGAGCAATTTGTCTATGATTGCTCGTAACTTCGGGTCAGTTCGTTGTGCGACCGATATCCAATCGTTAATCATTACATCGTTGGTTAGGATCGTCAGTCCGTTCGTTTCTTCAATCTCTTCAGGTTCTCCCCACGGTGCACGACTCAAAGCATCCACGTGACTCATCTGCGTTCCTGGCCGATGATCTACGGTAAATGTGAACTCTTGTAGACGTAACCACCATCGTGCGATTCTTGGTATCAAGTCCTTTTTCGAAAATGTACTGCGAACAGAATTACAATCTGTTATGACAATAAATTTTTCGCCAATAAGGTATGCTCGGAACTTTTCAGTAGCCCACACCACAGCAAGGGTTTCCAATTCGTAAGAGTGGTAGTTTCGTTCGTTTTCGGTAGTTTGTCTACTCGCGTAGCAAACAGGTCGCAATGTTCCATCGTGCTGTTCTTGTAAAAGAATTGCGCCGAGTCCCTCCTTACTAGCATCTGTGTGCAGCTCAATCGGCATGTTCGGCGTGAACGTAGCGAGGATTGGTTTCTCTGTTAATTTTTTTCGTAAAAACTGAAACGCATCGTCTTGATCTTGATTCCACACAAATTTCGAGTCTTTTCGAAGTAATCTCGTCAATGGCGCTGCATGAATAGCAAAATTCTTAATGAAACGTCTGAAGTAACTCATCAGCCCAACAAATCTTCGAACCTCATGTTCATTCGTCGGCTTCGGAAAATTCTCAACGCTTTTCAACTTATAGTCTCCAGGTTGAATGCCTCGTTCGGATATATCGTATCCTAAAAAGGTTACTTTTTCGTGCAAAAACTTACACTTCGTCAATTTCAATTTAAGTCCCGCTCTACGAAAGACTTTCAATATCTGTTCCAAATGGGTCAATCCCTCTTCGAACGTTCTTGTTGGTATCAAAATGTCGTCCATGTACGCTAGAGCGATACTATAGGCCAGCGGGCCCAACGTCGTGTTTATCATCCTTTGAAATACAGCTGGAGCGTTTGCCAATCCAAATGGAACTCGTGTAAATTGGTAGTGACCATTCGCCGTGGCGAATGCTGTCAATTCTTGAGATTCTTTAGCTAGCGGTATCTGGTAATAGCCCATGGCCATGTCCAAACTCGTAAAATACTTACTACCCGCTAGTCGTTCCAATTGGTCGTCGATGAGCGGAAGAGGATACTTGTCCTTTTTTGTTACTTTATTAAGTGCTCGATAGTCGACGCACATGCGTGATTCTCCTGTCTTCTTCTTCACCATCAAAACTGGAAACGAGTATGGCGAATTTGATTCAATGATTATGCCACAGTCTTTTAGCTCCGCAATCATGTCGTTAACCAGTTTGCGTTCTTGATGTGATATCCGATATGGTCTGAACGTTATTGGTTCCTTTGAAGTGAGTTCAATCCTCATTTCTGCGTTTCGTGCCACTCCCAATTCTTGAACTTTCATCGCAAACACATCTCGATATTGTTGCAGTAAGTCAATAAGCTGATCACGTTGAGGCTTATTCAAACTCGGATCCACCTGTATAGAATCTTCTGGCAATGGTTCTAAATTTTGGTTCTCGAGGTGAAAAATAGTTGAATGAGTGGTCGTAGCATCCAACTCGCAGCTGTCAGCACGAACAACGCGTTCGCCTGGTTTGAAAACGATATTTTCTTTAGAGTTGTTCACAACTGGTACTTGAGTCACTTTTTCGTTGTTCAGCGATATAACACATCTCGGTATGAAATGTTGTTTATTGCCCTCCATTCGTTGTTGCAAGTCGATAAACAAGTCCGAAACTTCTCTCGTCGTATCCGTGTAGACTCCGATGAATCCAACGTAGTTCGGTGGAAGTACAACTTGTTCTTTTGCCCATAGACTGATTTTCTTCTCTTCCAACTGTGGAATTGTAATGTAACGTTATACACTTATCGACCGAGTGCACGTCGCTACGCGTCGGTTCGTGCTTCTTAAATTAAAAGGAGCAGGTATGAAAGAACGTGAAAAAACGCGGTTTTTATGTAAACAAAAAATATAACAAATGATTTTTATTCAAATTTAGCGATGTGTGTACAAAAAAAAAATCTCGCGGATAAATTTATAAAGATATTTCGATCGCGTTACCGGATTTACGAAAATTGTTTCTTATTTTTCTTATTTTTGTTTGTTATTCTTATTTTGTTTGCGATGTATTCGAATTTTCTAATGAACGCGAAGATTCGAAAGAAAAAAGAATCGTTGCAATTTACTGTATGAAAATCCACGAGGATTTTCTAGATTTATAAAATAAACAATTTTGCTTTATTTGTTCTATTATTTATCGCACGCTGTACTGTCTATTAATTTGCACGCTTCATGTTTATCTCTCTCTTTGTGTGTCTCCTGCGTTTTTATAATAAAGAAAAGAATTTGAATGGCTTTTTGTTTTGCTTATTTCTGTCCTGGAACAACCCGCTTATTTTTATTTCTCTTTTATTCGTTTTACCAATGTTTAAATTTAACCACAATCCAAAAGTGACTTGACTCGATATAATAATAATTTAATAATTTTTTGTATAAACCAAAGTTCTTACCGCTGCCTTTTGGATTGTCGTTCCGAATAATATAATAATCGTTTTATTTCAAAATTGATTATAAATCCAAGGGTATTGATTAATTTTACTTTTATTTAATTATTTTATTTCAATTTTTACTTTATTAATGAATAATTTCACTGTCCTCTTGGATTTATAAATTAATTTCCAGTTCCGCTCAGACTGCCTCGGCTATAAATTTTATCAAATTGAATTTAAATTTAATTTTCAAAATAAATAAATAAATAATTTTTCTAACCTGTTTCCAACAAACATAAAAATAAAAGAAATAATAAAAAGGTGAGCATCACTTAGGCTACGGGCTCTAAACGTCGCCGAATAGCGCCAATATCCCTTGCAACACAGGAAAGGATGCAGACCCCAGACCACGGGAGTTAAACGTCGCCGAATCACTCCAATGTCCTGAGCATCTACGAGGTAAGGAAATAATTGACCATGAACCACGGGATGAGAACGTCGCCGAACCCCTCCAATGTCCCATGCATCAATTAATCGGAAAGTAAAAAAAAATAGGAGTGACCCTGGACTACGGGATGAGAACGTCGCCGAACCCCTCCAATATCCCAGGCATCAAGGAAAAATAGGAACAAAGGTTTTATGAATTGTTGGAACTAGGTAGAGTGTTCTACTGGAGAGAGCTCTGTTAGGAGGTCCGAGCCAGTCTAAGTGATCAGAGGAACTGATCCCGAGAGCGGTCGCGCAGCGACTTTTATACCCCACTTTTCCCTCGCTTTCGATGCGCCGCTTGATTTTAATCTCGAACCCTATACTGCGCATGTTCTATTTTCTCATTCGCTCAACATGCTCCCCACTACTCATTCACGCTCTCACATTCGCTCGCCGCTACCCCCACTCTCGCATCCACGGATGCGCGAAAATCCGCTTTTTATGTTTTTCAGGTTTATTTGTTTTGGATTTTTCATTATTTGTCGCTTATTATTATTATTTAATGATTTATTGAATTAGTTTTCGCATGTAGAAACAATTAATTAAATTTAAGAACAATAGAAATATTTCGATTTTTCTCTCGAATTTGGCTACTGCGCATGCGCTGTGATACGCATTTTCGTTTATTTAAAATTATGAGAATTTTCGGAAAAATTATAACTCGCGCTTATTTTGTTTCGATTCTTTAATTTTTCTCCGAAATTTTAAACCTAATTACGATATTGAACGATAATTTAATCGAAAGAAATAAAGAAAACAAAAAAATATTTTATTTAATTTTTTCGACGCTTGGCGGCGTCGGTAACGCTCGCGTCGGTAGTCTCGGTCGTTTGTTGCCGATGCCCAAGATGGCCGCCGCCCGGACGAACGCGCGCGTCGTTGTCGTTGTCGTGAGTAAAAAATGTCGGCGATCGCGCCGTCGCGTTGTATCTCTCGCGTTCGAGATCGGGATTAAGTGTAGTGAGTGCGGGTACGTTTCAGTAAGGCTCGTGAGTTTTCCAAAGTCATCTTCAACATCGATGTCCTCTTGAAAAACTCGTATATAATTTTTGCGTTTGACTATCGTAACGTTTGGTAACTCCGTAAATGTTTGTCCTACAAGCAGCGGAATTTCTTGCACGAAATCTGGAACAATGTAGGCTGAAACTGTCGCTTGTGCTTTATCGATGACTAAGTGTATGTCCGTTACTTTTGTAACTCGAACTTTGCCCGAACCCCAACCCTCAATGACGGGTGGTTCGTCAAGATTTCGCGTTACTACGTTAAGTTTTCGTGCGTCTTCCTCACGCAACGTTGTACATTTGCTTCCACAATCGACGTAGGCTCGTATTTTCTCTCCGTTTACTGTAGCATCCGTAAAATATTTGAGGTTTCCGTCTGCTTCCCCTGGCTTCGCTATTGTCAATATGTGTGGAACATCACCCCTTGTCGCCGTAGTCTCAGTTTCGTTCGTTTCTTCCGTTCTGCCTCGCGACGAATCGCCGTCTCCACTCGAAGTTCCTGGATTTTCAGCAGCAATGTGAAGAGTTTGCAGATTTTTGGTCGTCTGTTTCGTTTCAATTTTGGACTCTGTGCATTTTGCAGCAAAATGTCCAACTTTATTGCATTTATTGCATCGCTTGCGTCTCTGTTCCTTCTGGCACTGAAGTGAAAAATGTCCATACTCGTTGCAGTTAAAGCAAAGCGGTTCTCCCTTTTCGTTTTTTTCTGGCTTCTTTGGGGGTCGTTGTGAGTTTGTTCGTCGAAATTCTCCCTCTTTTGTATTCGTCGTTTTCCGACTTGTATCTTCGGTTTTAGACATTTTTATACGGTCTTCCATTCTTTTAAGACTCAACAGGAGAGCTTTGAGCGACGGAAATTCTTGAATACTCAACGATTGAATCATACTGTTGTCGTTTAATCCTCCTATTACGAACTCAATTATATCTACGTCATCCATTCGACATTGTCTTGCCAGACCTACCTTGGCGTGGAAGTATTCTTCGATGGATTCTCGTGGCTGTCTTTTTCTGTCGGTCATCTCCTGATATTTTCGCCGAATTCCTACAGTGCTCGGAAAGGCATCCTTTAACAATTCTTTCCATTCGTTCCATGTTCGCTGTACGGTAGACATTGAATCATACCAAATTTTTGCACTTCCTTTCAGCTTAGTCAGAGCGTGACAAATCGTTGCCTTCTCGGACCATCCATATGCCTCGGCATATTCGTCAATTTTCGTGAGCCACATGTCAATCGTCTGCAACGCATTTTTATTCGGATTGAATTCAGGTATGAGTTCGGCTAGTTGCTTATCAAACGCCGTTGATGTAGACGGTGTCGGTCTCTCGGAATTCCGTGCATTAGTCACACTTGTTACCGTCTCTCGAATAAGCACTTGCAATAAAGATTGTAAATCGAACGATGGTACCTGATTTATTCCCGTTGACATCACTGGTGGTGCCTGAAATGGTGGTATATTTGGATAATTTGTTGCGTGTTGTTGCAATCCGGGTTGTTGAAACGTCGTTTGCGGCGGTATGTTGTACATCGTTTGTTGTTGTCTCGTTGGAAATGGCGTAGAAGCGTTACTCGGTATAAACAAGTTTTGTGGAGGCGTCTGGCTTCTGGCTTCGTAAACGTTTGCGAGTCCATTCGCGTTTAAGGTTAGCGACGTTGGCGCCATACTTGTGGCAACACGCGTATTCAAAGGAATAGGCGTCGTACATGTCGATAATGTCAAATGTCCCGTCGTAGGATAGTTTGACATCGTGGTCGTGTGTGTCGTCATCGTCGGTATAACAGTATCCTGACTATCCCCGACGAACGTTGAATTTTCAAAATCGTGTGATTCGCCATTTTGAGAATCCGTCAGGGCATTGATTAGATTTTGTTGCACTCTATTAGGCCCACTCATCTCAGCCTTCTTTTTCTTCTTTATCACTTTATAATATTTATCCAATGCTCCTTCAACTTTTTTTAGTCTCTCACTTTGTCGTCTCGGTTCCGTCGGCATTTGCCGGTATTATTAACGTTTTTCGTCGTTGAAGCACTCTGTCTTCGCTTATCGTTTTTACGCGTTTGGCTCTATTCTTGCCTTTATCCCACTTCTGATTTATTATCGTAGTTTTCTCGTTAGTCGTGGGCGGGATAAAAACAAATTAAAAAGAGTCGAGCGCGTAAAGGGTAGAAACAATGAATTTATTTATTAGCAAGGTGATACAACGCGTGTGGTCAGGTTCGTGGCCAAAACGATACTGCCTGGGACTCAGTCCCCTTCCTCTACTTTATCCCCTCCTCTTCGCCACATACATACATAACATGCACGCTTACATTATACACAATTGGAGCGGAAAGTGAATAATTTGGCATACACTGAACCCAAAACATTTCTTAAAGTTCGGGTGTATTCATTAGGTCACAATGAGAAACAATTTTATCCTGTCAATTAACGAGCAACTAAAGTCTTTTTGTAACAAATCTTTCAACTTATGTTGCCGCAGTGGAAGCAAAGAAGTATAATTGCACAGCAAACACATTTTCCAGCAAACTGGTGAAACTTGACATCGTACACTGCGTGTCGATGCGGAAATAAATGGACCAAAGAGCACGACCAAATTGAATAAAGATAACTCCCGTCTTTTTGCCCTGCGGGAAGTCTGGAGTTAAAAAATATGACAGTTCAATAGATAATGATGAAACAATAAATATAATCAGCACACATTTATTGTGATTTTTTATTCGAATTCATCAATAAATCAATACATATGTACAATAATTGCGGGTTCCCGAAATGAAATTTCTGACTCCAAGATTTAGGTTAACCTAGATTTATCGCAGCTGGGTAATAAAAACGCTTTTAAATATTGATGGCACTTGAATAACTTTTTTGATGTTTATTATGTACGTCAGGTTTTCTTAATATTATGACACCACACCACCAATTTTAATAAAATAAATAGATAGACCCAACAAAAAATTTGTTGATAACGATTCATTTCTCTCAGTGTAAAAGGTTAATCGGGATACGGATTATAACACGATGTAAAAGTTCACTGCAACAACATAACCGTGATTTCTAAAGAACGTTTATTTTTTCTATTATTTTTTATCACTCATTAACTGTACTTTTTATCAAATCGCGGCTGGTTTTATTTTATTATGACACTGACACCCGTCTATCGTTTTTCAAATTTTTTCATGCTGCTGTGTAGGCTGCTACGTTTCACTGATACGTCTGAATTCACTGAGTATGCGTGCGTCAGACCAACCAATCAGAAACTCGAGAGGCATCAAAATGCCTCTGATGGTGTTATATACAGACTAGGGTGGGTCAAAAAAATCAAGTATTTTTTTTTTTGGATCCGACACACGAAAACTTGTTTCTAGCTACCTCTAGAAAGTGCTTACTAAATCTGAGCTCTTAATATTAACGGGAAGATTATGCTCATCACAGTTTTCCATTTTTAATTTAGTCTCATATGAAAATGGTCATATCTTATCACTAATAGATCATTCAACTAGTTGCATCGTCAATATTTATAGGAAATTGAACGCTCTACAAAAATGGTCTCTTATACTTTTTTCATTCATCGAACCATTTAAAAGATATTCAAGGTCAAAGATTGAATTTTTTTTTAGGAAAATAACTTTTTGTTTTGAATTTTGTAACTTACTAAAAAATAATTATTGTCAAATGAGTTTCAATTATTTCTATAGGAAATTTAACGCTCTACAAAAAAGGTCTCTTGTGGTTAATCGATTACTCAAACCATTTCGGAGATATTCGCAGTAGAATCCCAATGCCTGATGATTTTAATAGTTTTTAAATAAATATTTTTAATTAATCCATTTAATTTGTGAATTTTGACAATATACATGAGAATTTGAGTTTATTTCGATAAAATGACAATTTGCAAGTTATGTCTTATCTTTTGTTTGAGAATATATTTCTTTCGAATCAATTTTTTAACGATATTTTCTTTATATAACGCAACCACGTTTTCCTCGCCTTTTCGAGCGCTTCGGCGGTACGTAAAGTAACCGTTTTACCGACTGTCGAAGTGGATTAGTGGTGGGGGGTACGCGGAGCAGCACTTTTAAGTCCTAGGACTTAACCCTTCTCGTACACTGGGGGTCCAGTGGCCCCCAACGCCAACTTGTGCCCTGAATATGAAACAGTTAGAGCCCACAGCCTGAGTGGCTGAATGACAGACCTTAAAAATGTTTTCTTTCTTTTAATTTCATCCCATCGCATTCTAGATGATTTAAGCTGCATTTTCGTTTTTTTTAAATTCAAATCGGCCAAATAGTTTTCTCACAGCGTGCGTTCAAAAATCGATGGGGGCCGCTGGACCCCATGTGTATGTCTCGGTTGAGGACAGACGTGTGTACGAGAAGGGTTAAAAGTGGGGGGTACGCGGAGCACTTTTAAGTCCTAGGACTTAAAAGTGCTGCTCCGCGTACCCCCCACCACTAATCCACTTCGACAGTCGGTAAAACGGTTACTTTACGTACCGCCGAAGCGCTCGAAAAGGCGAGGAAAACGTGGTTGCGTTATATAAAGAAAATATCGTTAAAAAATTGATTCGAAAGAAATATATTCTCAAACAAAAGATAAGACATAACTTGCAAATTGTCATTTTATCGAAATAAACTCAAATTCTCATGTATATTGTCAAAATTCACAAATTAAATGGATTAATTAAAAATATTTATTTAAAAACTATTAAAATCATCAGGCATTGGGATTCTACTGCGAATATCTCCGAAATGGTTTGAGTAATCGATTAACCACAAGAGACCTTTTTTGTAGAGCGTTAAATTTCCTATAGAAATAATTGAAACTCATTTGACAATAATTATTTTTTAGTAAGTTACAAAATTCAAAACAAAAAGTTATTTTCCTAAAAAAAAATTCAATCTTTGACCTTGAATATCTTTTAAATGGTTCGATGAATGAAAAAAGTATAAGAGACCATTTTTGTAGAGCGTTCAATTTCCTATAAATATTGACGATGCAACTAGTTGTATGATCTATTAGTGATAAGATATGACCATTTTCATATGAGACTAAATTAAAAATGGAAAACTGTGATGAGCATAATCTTCCCGTTAATATTAAGAGCTCAGATTTAGTAAGCACTTTCTAGAGGTAGCTAGAAACAAGTTTTCGTGTGTCGGATCCAAAAAAAAAAATACTTGATTTTTTTGACCCACCCTAATACAGACACGTCAATTCTTGAATGTGTTAGTCACTTTTGCATAATCTTGAGCCCGTGCAAAGTTTTTTCTCAGCAATTACGCGACCGATCATGCTGATTTTGGGCGCAATCGAAAGAGAATTTCATAATTAGCTAAAAGTTCAATTTTTAAGTTCCTCAATTGCTTCTGAGCTTCGTAATTCAATAAAATGACATGCCGATTTTACCCCCACCACCGCGAATCGGTTTATTCAGAGATAGGCCAGGAAACGAAGCTACAAAATCATCAGATTTTGACAAAAATACTAACAGGTAACCGCGAGTACCATCACACGCGGAATGGTCCCCTGATGTTAACTGCATAGTTTTGGACACGAGATTCCGATTACCTTGTTTGTTATTAACAAATTAGTGAAAAAAACGCACTTTTTTTAGTTTTTCGCTTATAAAACGAAAACCAATGGAGCTATGAAAAAGCAACTGAAAGACGAAATGTAGAGAATAGAATTGCGAAGAGAATGAGCCCTAAAACGACCCGATCGGTTCATAAATAACGGAGAAAATTTAAAAAAACATAAAAAAAAGACGTTTTTTCAAAAATTTTTATCGTCGCCATTTTTGAAGTTGGATCTTTTTTTTTTGCACGATTGTAGGTATCGATAGATACTTTCTCTGCGAAAAATCCAGGTGCTGTCGGATAAATAGTTTTTTAGTTATGGCACTCAAAAGTCAAGAGGGCCATTTTTTTCAGCAAGGCTGGATGCTCTGGAAGTCGTCGGATTTCAATTTATTAAGCCGATTTTGAAAGTAGAAGTGTTCAGCTACGAAACGTCAATCTTCGTTTTTCGTCCAAATATTGAAAAATATGTGAAAACTAGCTGTGCCCGCGGGCTTCGCCCGCTGCATAGGGCAGGCGCATCTAGCCATTTCTAGCTGATTATTTTTCCAATTCCAAATATTTTTTTTTAACGGATTGTGGAATATTTTACATGAGACAAAGGGTAGCGTCCGCACTACACCGGTGTGTGGGATTCATCCTCACTGTAAACCATACATAAGAGAATATTTGGAAACATGAATTATCCCGTTCAGAGTTTCATCAGTTTTATATAATTATGAAGAATGAGGAATTCATTTTTCTCGTATTTTTTTCGTCATTTTTTTCCTATTCCCGTAAAAATTAAGATAACAAAATTTCGTAGAACCCCAAATTACGTTTGAATCATGATCTTAAATCCCGTGAAAGATTCATTGAAATCCGTTCAGTGATTTTCGATTGAAAAAAAATCATATATATATATATGACATATATATAACATATATATATGACATATATATACCATATATATAACATATATATATGACATATATATATATATAACACATATGTATAACATCTTTTCTATATATATATATGGTGATTGGGTGAGAAAATGATGAGGGTGAAAAATAAACTTTGCATACGATTTGGATAAAACCCGTTCTTAGTGAGCGTGTACGTAGCGAAAGAAGTATGTATGCCAAATTTCAAGTCAATCGGGCTCATAGTTTCGGTGATCCGGTGATGAGTCAGTCAGTCAGTGAGTGGTATTTCGCTTATATATATATAGATAGATAGATAGATGAAGAATGAGGAATTCATTTTTCTCGTATTTTTTTCGTCATTTTTTTCGTATTCCCGTAAAAATTAAGATAACAAAATTTCGTAGAACCCGAAATTCAGTTTGAATCATGATCTTAAATCCCGTGAAAGATTCATTGAAATCCGTTCAGTGATTTTCGATTGAAAAAAAATCATATATATATATATGACATATATATAACATATATATATGACATATATATGACATATATATACCATATATATAACATATATATATAACATATATATAACATATATATAACACATATATATAACATCTTTTCTATATATATATGGTGATTGGGTGAGAAAATGATGAGGGTGAAAAATAAACTTTGGATACGATTTGGATAAAACCCGTTCTTAGTGAGCGTGTACATAGCGAAAGAAGTATGTATGCCAAATTTCAAGTCAATCGGGCTTATAGTTTCGGTGATCTGGTGATGAGTCAGTCAGTCAGTCAGTGAGTGGTATTTCGCTTATATATTAGGGTGGGTCAAAAAAATCAAGTATTTTTTTTTTTGGATCCGACACACGAAAACTTGTTTCTAGCTACCTCTAGAAAGTGCTTACTAAATCTGAGCTCTTAATATTAACGGGAAGATTATGCTCATCACAGTTTTCCATTTTTAATTTAGTCTCATATGAAAATGGTCATATCTTATCACTAATAGATCATACAACTAGTTGCATCGTCAATATTTATAGGAAATTGAACGCTCTACAAAAATGGTCTCTTATACTTTTTTCATTCATCGAACCATTTAAAAGATATTCAAGGTCAAAGATTGAATTTTTTTTTAGGAAAATAACTTTTTGTTTTGAATTTTGTAACTTACTAAAAAATAATTATTGTCAAATGAGTTTCAATTATTTCTATAGGAAATTTAACGCTCTACAAAAAAGGTCTCTTGTGGTTAATCGATTACTCAAACCATTTCGGAGATATTCGCAGTAGAATCCCAATGCCTGATGATTTTAATAGTTTTTAAATAAATATTTTTAATTAATCCATTTAATTTGTGAATTTTGACAATATACATGAGAATTTGAGTTTATTTCGATAAAATGACAATTTGCAAGTTATGTCTTATCTTTTGTTTGAGAATATATTTCTTTCGAATCAATTTTTTAACGATATTTTCTTTATATAACGCAACCACGTTTTCCTCGCCTTTTCGAGCGCTTCGGCGGTACGTAAAGTAACCGTTTTACCGACTGTCGAAGTGGATTAGTGGTGGGGGGTACGCGGAGCAGCACTTTTAAGTCCTAGGACTTAAAAGTGCTCCGCGTACCCCCCACTTTTAACCCTTCTCGTACACACGTCTGTCCTCAACCGAGACATACACATGGGGTCCAGCGGCCCCCATCGATTTTTGAACGCACGCTGTGAGAAAACTATTTGGCCGATTTGAATTTAAAAAAAACGAAAATGCAGCTTAAATCATCTAGAATGCGATGGGATGAAATTAAAAGAAAGAAAACATTTTTAAGGTCTGTCATTCAGCCACTCAGGCTGTGGGCTCTAACTGTTTCATATTCAGGGCACAAGTTGGCGTTGGGGGCCACTGGACCCCCAGTGTACGAGAAGGGTTAAGTCCTAGGACTTAAAAGTGCTGCTCCGCGTACCCCCCACCACTAATCCACTTCGACAGTCGGTAAAACGGTTACTTTACGTACCGCCGAAGCGCTCGAAAAGGCGAGGAAAACGTGGTTGCGTTATATAAAGAAAATATCGTTAAAAAATTGATTCGAAAGAAATATATTCTCAAACAAAAGATAAGACATAACTTGCAAATTGTCATTTTATCGAAATAAACTCAAATTCTCATGTATATTGTCAAAATTCACAAATTAAATGGATTAATTAAAAATATTTATTTAAAAACTATTAAAATCATCAGGCATTGGGATTCTACTGCGAATATCTCCGAAATGGTTTGAGTAATCGATTAACCACAAGAGACCTTTTTTGTAGAGCGTTAAATTTCCTATAGAAATAATTGAAACTCATTTGACAATAATTATTTTTTAGTAAGTTACAAAATTCAAAACAAAAAGTTATTTTCCTAAAAAAAAATTCAATCTTTGACCTTGAATATCTTTTAAATGGTTCGATGAATGAAAAAAGTATAAGAGACCATTTTTGTAGAGCGTTCAATTTCCTATAAATATTGACGATGCAACTAGTTGAATGATCTATTAGTGATAAGATATGACCATTTTCATATGAGACTAAATTAAAAATGGAAAACTGTGATGAGCATAATCTTCCCGTTAATATTAAGAGCTCAGATTTAGTAAGCACTTTCTAGAGGTAGCTAGAAACAAGTTTTCGTGTGTCGGATCCAAAAAAAAAAATACTTGATTTTTTTGACCCACCCTATTATATATATATAGATAGAAGATATGAAGAATGAGGAATTCATTTTTCTCGTATTTTTTTCGTCATTTTTTTCGTATTCCCGTAAAAATTAGAATAACAAAATTTCGTAGAACCTCAAATTCAGTTTGAATCATGATCTTAAATCCCGTGAAAGATTCATTGAAATCCGTTCAGTGATTTTCGATTGGAAAAAAAAACATATATACATATGACATATATATAACATATATATATGACATATATATACCATATATATAACATATATATATGACATATATATAACATATATATAACACATATATATAACATCTTTTCTATATATATATGGTGATTGGGTGAGAAAATGATGAGGGTGAAAAATAAACTTTGGATACGATTTGGATAAAACCCGTTCTTAGTGAGCGTGTACATAGCGGAATAAGTATGTATGCCAAATTTCAAGTCAATCGGGCTCATAGTTTCAGTGATCTGGTGATGAGTCAGTCAGTCAGTGAGTGGTATTTCGCTTATATATATATATATTGAAACGTACCCGCACTCCCGATATAAATATTCCGATCCCGAACGCGAACGAACACGACGCGACGGCGCGATCGCCGACATTTTCGCCCGTAAACAACAACGACGCGCGCTTTCGTCCGGGCGGCGGCCATCTTGGGCATCGGCAACGAACAACCGAGACTACCGACGCGAGCGTTACCGACGCCGCCAAGCGTCGAAAAAATTAAATAAAATATTTTTTTGTTTTCTTTATTTCTTTTCAATAAATTATCGTTCGTTAACTTAATTAGACTTAAAAAATCGGAAAAAAATCAATAAATCGAAACAAAATAAGCGCGAGTTATAATTTTTCTGAAAATTTTGATAATTTCAAATAAACGAAAATGCGTATCACAGCGCATGCGCAGTAGCCAAATTCGAAAGAAAAATCGAAATAATTTCATTATTTTAAAAATTAAAAAATTGTTTCTACATGCGAAAAATGACTCAATAAATCAATAAATAAAAATAATAAGCGATTGATAATGAAAATTCAAGACAAACAAAGCTGAAAAACATAAAAAGCGGATTTTCGCGCATCCGTGGATGCGAGGGTGGGGGTAGCGGCGAGCGAATGTGTGAGCGTGAATGAGTAGTGGGGAGCGTGTTGAGCGAATGAGAAAGTAGAACATGCGCAGTAAGGGGTTCGAGATTAAATTTAAGCGGCGCATCGAAAGCGAGGGAAAAGTGGGGTATAAAAGTCGCTGCGCGACCGCTCTCGGGATCAGTTCCTCTGATCACTTAGACTGGCTCGGACCTCCTAACAGAGCTCTCTTCAGTAGAACACTCTACCTAGTTCCAACAATTCATAAAACCTTTGTTCCTATTTTTCCTTGATGCCTGGGATATTGGAGGGGTTCGGCGACGTTCTCATCCCGTAGTCCAGGGTCACTCCTATTATTTTTTTTTACTTTCCAATTAATTGATGCATGGGACATTGGAGGGGTTCGGCGACGTTCTCATCCCGTGGTTCATGGTCAATTATTTCCTTACCTCGTAGATGCTCAGGACATTGGAGTGATTCGGCGACGTTTAACTCCCGTGGTCTGGGGTCTGCATCCTTTCCTGTGTTGCAAGGGATATTGGCGCTATTCGGCGACGTTTAGAGCCCGTAGCCTAAGTGATGCTCACCTTTTTTATTATTTCTTTTATTTTTATGTTTGTTGGAAACAGGTTAGAAAAATTATTTATTTATTTTGAAAATTAAATTTAAATTCAATTTGATAAAATTTATAGCCGAGGCAGTCTGAGCGGAACTGGAGATTTATTATACATCCAAGAGGTTATTCGTTAATAAAGCGAAATTATTCATAAACAAAGTGACATTCTTGAACAAAGTGAAAAATATTATAAAATAATTAAAGAAAGTGAATTAAATCAATACCCTTGGATTTATAATTGATTTTTGAAATAAAAACGATTATTATAATTATTATTCGGAACGACAATCCAAAAGGCAGCGGTAAGAACTTTGGTTTATAAAAAACAAAAATTTATCAAATTATTATTATATCGAGGCAAACCACTTTTGGATTGTGGTTAAATTTAAACATTGGTAAAGCGAATAAAAGAGAAATAAAAATAAGCGGGTTGTTCCAGGACAGAAATAAGCAAAACAAAAAGCCATTCAAATTCTTTTCTTTATTATAAAAACGCAGGAGACACACAAAGAGAGAGATAAACATGAAGCGTGCAAATTAATAGACAGTACAGCGTGCGATAAATAATAGAACAAATAAAGCGAGAATAAAAGAAAAATTGTTTATTTTTTATTGAGAAAATCTTCATGGATTTTCGTACAGTAAATTGCAAAGATTCTCATTTCTTTTGAATCTCCTTGTTCGCTAGAAATTCGAATTACGCAAACAAAATAAAAATAACAAACAAAAATAGAAATTGAAAGAAAAATAAGAAACAATTTTCATAAATCCGGTAACGCGATCGAAATATCTTTATAAAATTATCCGCGAGATCTTTATTTTGTAGAACGCATCGTTAATTTGAATAAATTTCATTTTGTTATATTTTTTCACATAAAAACCGCGTTTTTCACGTTCTTTCATACCTGCTCCTTTTTAGATTTAAGAAGCACGAACCGACGCGTAGCGACGTGCACTCGGTCGATAAGTGTATAACGTTACAACTGGCGCCCAACGTGGGGCAGGTATTGCAAAAAAACGTGAAAATTTTTCTCTATTAAATTGAATTTGGATGAAAATAATTAAATTTGTTAAAATGGCAGACAACAATGAAATGACAGGCGATTCTGGATTTCCTAATCCCGAAAATCAAACAGAAGAAAATGTAGAAGTAACGATTCCTCCTCAAGGCGCAGGAAAAACTTTTAACGAATCAAGGGGTAATTTCGGGCCAGAATCTGAAGAAAAAGTAAACCAAAAAGAAATCAGAGAAGAAAGCTTTGAAACACCAAAATCCGATACAAATAGGCCTTCATCAAACGAAAATAGGGATGACATTTTAACAAATCTTTTCGAGTTAATGCAAAGAATGGAGGGTCAAATTGAGAATTTGCGGGAAGAATTTGGAAATAGCTTAAAAATAACACAGGCGAAAATTGCTAAAGACGTTCACGCAATTTATGATCCGATAAAACGTCACGTAACCGGAATGACGCGGATAATTCAAGAAAATGCCGAAAGACAAGCGGTAACCGATGTGAATGTAGCACAAATGCAACTAGATTTTGACACTCTGCGTAAAAGAATGGACGCCATAGAGTCACAAGAAAAATTTCATAGTCCGAACAAAGAAAGCACGCGAATTATTACCCAACAAAGAAAATTAGACAAAATCGAAGAATCAGAAGAGGAATCCGACGATGAACAACAGGAAGTAAAAAAAAGAGCTAATCACAATAAAACAAAAGAACGGCATTACGAACAAATAAATAAAATTAAAATCAAACCGCCTACATTCGATGCAACGGAAAATACGAGGCCGATGAAATTTTTACGAGAGTTCTGGAAATACTGCGAGGTAATGAATCCAAAGTTAAACGAAATGAAATATCTGCTCGGGCAATGTTTGGAAAAATCGGCGAAAGACTGGTGGGCTCTCATTCAGGATGAAGTCAAAGGATTTGAGGAGGTCGAAAAAAAATTCATCAATAAATTTTGGAACCATGACGTGCAACGAAAAGTACGAACGGATTTGGAGATCGGCAACTACGCTGAAGAAGGTGGAAAAATCTCGAAAGCCGAATACGCTATTAAATTGTTTGGAGCTGCGCGTGATTTAATACCAGCACCAAGTGACAAAGATATTATCGCCTCATTATCAAGGCACTACACTGAGGAAATAAAGGCCACAATAATTAGCCGAGGATTCGAAAAATTCGAGCAATTGGAGGAATTTTTAGAGAAGATTGATCAAACAGGACCTGTCAATTCGGAAGAAAAGAAACACAAAGAACCTCAAATTCAAAACAGAAGTGGAAATGAGCAAAGACCGTTCCGGATGCCACAACAGCAAAACAACAATTGGAATAACCAAGGAAATTATCAAAACAATTATAATAGAGGAAACACGAACTTCAATTTCCAAAGAAATAATGGCGGATACAATAATTGGGATAACCGACAAAACCAACGGCCGAATAACGGAAATTTCGATCAACAAAATAGAAATCCGAATTGGAACAACAGTAATCAACGCTCACAACAGGGAGGAAATCCCAATTATCAACAAAATCGCAATTGGGGTAACCAACAGGGAGGAAATCCCAACTATCAACAAAATCGAAACCAAAACTGGTATCCGCCAAGAAATCAAGAGTGGCGACAGGGTCAAAACAATGGAGGATTTCAACGACCGAATAATAATAATTACGAAAGAAGAAACAACGCCGCACAACCGATACAATCAATGGAAATTCAAAACGAGCCTCAACAACCTACTACGAACGCGGGAAACGAATAAGCGTTGTACCCGTGCAAAAAAATGATCAAATAAGAGAAAAAGAAGATGTACGAGGTGCAACGAATAAGAAGAAAATAAAGAAGAAAAACAATAAGAATAAAAAATTGATTGACGGTTTATCGGAGGACCTCAAAAATACGGCGAAAAATAAGGAAACGTGCGACAAAAAAATGGAAAACCTCAAGAAAGAAGATTACGAAAACATCGATAAAGAAAATGAAGTTAAGATCGCGATTAATACTATTTTTACGGATACTAGGGAATTTCTGTTAGGAGAGGAAATTAACGGGGAGACTGTACCGATAATTGAGTGCCCCGAAATTTACGCGAAAATCGAGGGTATTCCGATAACAGCTTTAATAGATTCAGGGTCGAAAGTAACTACGATTTCGGAGGAATTTTATTTGGAAAATAAGGAGATTTTGAAAGACTGTCCACTTTTACCTGTAACGGGAGTTACGGTAAAAGGTGCGATTAAAGGAAAAATGACTAAAGTTAAAAGTCAAATAATGGCGGTAACAGAAATTGGGAAAATAAAAACTTATGTGAAATTTATGATAGTGCCTGGCTTAATTAGGGACGTGTTGCTTGGGGTAGATTCCCTGCAACCCCTCAAAAGTTTAATTGACCTGGGAGAAATGTCTCTCCAGGTGAAGTACAATGAAATTATTGATATTATACCCGCGATAGGGTCAGTGAAGAAAGAAAATGCAGTAGAAGCCATCACTCAAAGCGAAATGGACTTGAATTTAAAAAAGAATTTTATAAAAGAAAAAGAAGTTATTAAAGAAGTTATTAATGAGCCAGTGCAAAATTTAAATTTGATAGAAGAAAATGATTCTGAGGAAGTTACTAAAGAAGAGATAGAAGAAATCGTAGGACAAACAGAGCTCTCCGAAAAAGAAAAAGAAATTCACAAACGAGTTATTTGGAATAGAAGGGATGTATTTCGTAAAGATACAGGAAGAATTTCAGTTTATGAACATCGATTAGAGATAACAACAGACAAGCCGATAGTCGCCCACAATTACGAGGTTCCGTTAATGCATCGCGAAAAAGTAGACAGAGAAATAGAAAAGTTACTAGATTGCGGAATAATTCAGAGATCAAACAGCGCTTGGATAAATCCTATAATACCCGTAATAAAGAAAGACGGAACAGTTAGATTATGCCTAGATGCTAGAAAATTAAATCAGGTTATGGCAGACGACCATGAGTCGGTACCAAATATGGAGGAAATTTTTCAAAAGTGCCATTCGGCTAAAGTAATGACCACGCTAGATCTCACAAATAGTTTTTGGCAAATTCCACTTCATCCCGATTCAATGAAGTATACTGCATTTCGATACAGGGGAAAAGTTTACGAGTTCACAGTAACACCATTCGGCTTAAAAACAAGTACAGCTGCATTATTAAGAGCGCTTGATATAATTTTACACGGTCTGGGAGATCACGTCATTAATTTTGTCGATGATTTATTGTGCATATCCTCAAATTTCGAGGAACATATGAGACATTTAGACGAACTCCTAGAACGGTTGCAGCAACACGGTATGACTATTAAATTAAAGAAAGCCAAATTTTTCAGAAAAGAAGTAGAGTTTCTTGGTCATATTTTGACAACAAAAGGAATAAAGCCACAGCCCGCGAAAATTCAGGCGATTCACGATTTTCCGCCGCCTAAAAATTTAAAACAGTTGAGAGGATTTCTGGGTTTAATCAATTATTATACGAAATTCACGAAAAAACATGCGGAGGAAACAATCCCATTATTAAAATTATTAAAAAAGGAAACAAAATGGCGTTGGGACAAAGAGGAAAAAGAGGCTTTTGATAGAATTAAAAATTTGTTTGTCGAAGACGTGCTTCTCACGCATCCAGATCCTACGGAAGGATATATTTTGCAAACTGACGCGAGTAACTATGCTTTGGGGGGCACTTTGGCTCAAAAAGATAAAAATGGCGATTTAGGGGTAATAATGTTTGCGAGTAGAACGCTAAAGGGATCCGAAATGGCATACACGACGACAGAAAAGGAATTGTTAGCGATCGTTTGGGCTTTGAAAAAGTTTAGAACTTATTTATTGGGAGCAAAAATAGAAGCAATTACGGATCATAAGGCCATAACGTTCTTAAAAAATTGTCAGCTTCTAAACGAGAGATTAACGAGATGGATTTTAGCTATACAGGACTATGATATCAAATTCGAATTTTGTCCAGGAGAAAGGAATGTAGTGGCCGACGTATTGAGTCGATTAAATCCACCGGATGTAGGAGGTAGAAAAGGAAGAGAGATAGTTATTAGCACTATGCTCGCTATAAAACCCTCTAAGGGATTAGAACAAAGGATTAGACAGGTGGGAATATGGCAAATGAGAGACGAAAGGATAAGGGAAATCAGAGAAAGGATAATAAATGAACCAGACGATAAATATCAGATAAAAAATAATATTTTATTAAAAGCGGTTAATCCTGACTCTTGGAAAGTTATTTTACCGAGGGAGATTCCCCATCCTCTCGTATCTGAAACTCACGAAATGTACGGTCATGTAGGCGCCAAAAAAGTTTGGAAAATGATTAAAGAGGATTTTACGTACCCGCGAATGTACCATGCTATCAGACAAATTCTTGCTTCGTGCGATTCCTGTCAAAGAAATAAAGTACCGAACCAGCATTCCTATGCTGCTCAGCAAAATATAATTCCTGAGGGACCGGGAGATATAGTCTCGATAGATTTTTTTGGTCCATTACCAGTAACTAACGGAGGAATGAAGCATATCCTCGTAACAATCGATGCATTTTCGAAATTTGTCGTATTATATCCACTTAGAGTAGCTACCGCGCAGTCAACAATTAATAAGATTTTCAATCATTACATTCCGGAACACGGAAAACCGAAAAAATTACAATTTGACCACGGTACACAATTTACATCTCGATTATGGCTCAGTAAGCTAGAGAGTGAGGGAATACAAGGAGTTTTCTCGTCTATAAGACATCCGCAGGGAAACATAGTAGAAAGAGTGAATAGAGAGATAGGTCGATTTTTCAGGACTTTTTTGACAGACAAGCACACTGATTGGTTACAATGGGTTAAAGTTATCGAGGATTGTATGAACGAAACGCATCATGAGACGACGGAAATGACTCCGATCGAGATACAAAAGAATGTAAAACCTCAAAGAATTTGGAGAAATTGGATTCAGATAGAAAAAGAAGAGAATTTAGAAGATGAAGAAGGGATACAAGCCAAATTGATGCTTGCTAGGAACAGGATAGAACGAAAAGGACGAGAAAGAGCTCAAAAGTTTGATAGGAAGCATAAATTAATCGAATTTCACGAAGGGGATTTAGTCCTGGCAAAAGCGTGTAATGTTAGCGACCCGATTAACAAAAAAATGGCAAAATTTTTCTCAATTTATGAGGGACCTTACAAGATTAAAAAACAGATAGCAGCCGCGACATTTATTATAGAAAATCCGGATACCGAAGTCGAAAGAGGCATGTATCACGCCTCAAACCTGAAAAAATACAAAAATTAGATAAAAAATGTGAATAACAATAAAAATTACCAGGTTATAAGCAAATTCTTGCGCTAACTTTCATTTTTACCTTGATTCCAAACGTAATCAATCAAAACATTTAAAGATTTATCAAATTTTCATAATTTTTCCGCTCAAATTTCATTTATTCTATTTGAATTTCACTAGTACCTATACTTACCGACAATATCCGTTCCGACGTTACGGGACCTATAAAAACATAGAAAAAACAAAGAAAAACACAAAAAAAATACACAAAACCGAAAAAGAAACAAAAAACTACAGTATTAGAATAAATTCGTTTATTAATTACCGATGTCCTGGAACACTGCTTACCTAAGAAAAATATAAGAAAATAAATTATAAAAAGAGGAAATTAGTGTGTAAAAATTAAATTGAGATACTTACCTATAAAATTACTGAAAAATAACCTGAAAAACATGAAAAAGGGAAAGGAAAGGAGAGAAAAAGTGAGAAAAATAGAATGGAGCAAAAGTGAGTATGAGTGTGTGCAGGATTAAGGAGGTTTAAGGGGGTTGTGAGAAAGAATGGATAAAGAATTAAGAAAATGGAGAGTTAAGGGAATGAAATGGGAAAATTAAGGTGTTTGGATCGAAGAATGTATGAAAATAATTAATTAAGGGGACGAAAAGTGAAAAAATGGAAACAAAAATTGAAAATTAAATAAATAAATGAAATGAAATAAAAACAAAATTAAGAGTGGGGAGAAAAATAAAGTAAAAACATGCAAAATAAAAATTGAGAGACGAAAAAAGAAGTGGGGATAGAAAAATGACTCTGAGGGGTGAAAAATAAGGAGTGGGGTAATGAGAACAAATAAAAATTGAGAGAAGGGTGAAAGATGGAGAAGAAGGGACGAAAATAATAAGTGGGGATAAGAATTGAAGTGGGGACTTGAAAAATAAGAAGTGGGGGAGAAAAATAATAAGTGGGGAGAAATGGACAAATAAAAAATCATGAGAGTGGGGGAAACGGAAAAGTGGGGATAAAGACGGGTATAAGAATCGGAGCAGCTAGCTCCGAAACATCATTCCGGCCTCAGTCAAGCTACTGGCAACACCGGGAGCTCTCCAAGCTCAACCAAGGCATTGAAGCGACATCGTGAACAACAGCATTACAATGCGTACTCTCATCGTACCAGGGGTTCCTCAACCGTCTCCTTGGCCTGCATCATGGACGGGGCTGTACGAGTGCGTCGTCGTGGGTTTTAATAATCCTACGAATTTTACCTATACCACGGCTCTCAAATATAAAGAACTGTGCGCTTTCGAGGAACAACTATCAGAGGATTTGGCTAAAAGAAGGGGTGGTCCACCCACTCTACACAGTATCAGCGGTCTATACGCTATCGATAACCGGCATAACGCTTTTCGAGTAAAATTAATGAAAATCGAAGACGGAGAGGCTACCATCGAACTCATCGACCGGGGTGTCACATTAATGCATCCGTTATCGGACCTGGAGCGTCTTCCTCACGAGTACATCGAGGTGCCGAAGTTCTCAACGAAAGCTTATCTATCTGACGTCAAACCATTTCTGGGTCAGCGCTGGGAGCAAATATGCTGCCAATACTATCAACGGGCATTGGAAAATAAAAAAGCATATATTCAAATCATCGGAGAGCATCCTACTCTCGAAGGACACGAGGTCCGGCTGTTTTCACACAACAACAGTACAAACATGGCATCAAGACTCATTTCTGAGGGATATGCTAGAAAGGGGGAGTATGAATTCTGCCTCATTAACGATATAAAATGGGTAACGCCGGAGGAGATGGAAGAACTCCTCGAAGAAGAAGAAGCGGCCGGCAACATGGATGCCGATAGAGACGAGCAAAATCTACGAGAACATCACGAAAACCTGCAAAATCATCAAAATCATTCAGCTTCGAGAGGACGATAGTGATCATCATCGCATCATAACCACGATCATCCTCGAGCCATCGTATCCTTTATAAATCCCTACTCCAATTTTTGAATTTTTGAGTATTTGAATTTTTTGAACTTTTAAAATTAAATTTAGAGAACAAAAAAGATCAGTTCCTAGATTTTTTTGTTCTGGGGGGCATTGAAACGTACCCGCACTCCCGATATAAATATTCCGATCCCGAACGCGAACGAACACGACGCGACGGCGCGATCGCCGACATTTTCGCCCGTAAACAACAACGACGCGCGCTTTCGTCCGGGCGGCGGCCATCTTGGGCATCGGCAACGAACAACCGAGACTACCGACGCGAGCGTTACCGACGCCGCCAAGCGTCGAAAAAATTAAATAAAATATTTTTTTGTTTTCTTTATTTCTTTTCAATAAATTATCGTTCGTTAACTTAATTAGACTTAAAAAATCGGAAAAAAATCAATAAATCGAAACAAAATAAGCGCGAGTTATAATTTTTCTGAAAATTTTGATAATTTCAAATAAACGAAAATGCGTATCACAGCGCATGCGCAGTAGCCAAATTCGAAAGAAAAATCGAAATAATTTCATTATTTTAAAAATTAAAAAATTGTTTCTACATGCGAAAAATGACTCAATAAATCAATAAATAAAAATAATAAGCGATTGATAATGAAAATTCAAGACAAACAAAGCTGAAAAACATAAAAAGCGGATTTTCGCGCATCCGTGGATGCGAGGGTGGGGGTAGCGGCGAGCGAATGTGTGAGCGTGAATGAGTAGTGGGGAGCGTGTTGAGCGAATGAGAAAGTAGAACATGCGCAGTAAGGGGTTCGAGATTAAATTTAAGCGGCGCATCGAAAGCGAGGGAAAAGTGGGGTATAAAAGTCGCTGCGCGACCGCTCTCGGGATCAGTTCCTCTGATCACTTAGACTGGCTCGGACCTCCTAACAGAGCTCTCTTCAGTAGAACACTCTACCTAGTTCCAACAATTCATAAAACCTTTGTTCCTATTTTTCCTTGATGCCTGGGATATTGGAGGGGTTCGGCGACGTTCTCATCCCGTAGTCCAGGGTCACTCCTATTATTTTTTTTTACTTTCCAATTAATTGATGCATGGGACATTGGAGGGGTTCGGCGACGTTCTCATCCCGTGGTTCATGGTCAATTATTTCCTTACCTCGTAGATGCTCAGGACATTGGAGTGATTCGGCGACGTTTAACTCCCGTGGTCTGGGGTCTGCATCCTTTCCTGTGTTGCAAGGGATATTGGCGCTATTCGGCGACGTTTAGAGCCCGTAGCCTAAGTGATGCTCACCTTTTTTATTATTTCTTTTATTTTTATGTTTGTTGGAAACAGGTTAGAAAAATTATTTATTTATTTTGAAAATTAAATTTAAATTCAATTTGATAAAATTTATAGCCGAGGCAGTCTGAGCGGAACTGGAGATTTATTATACATCCAAGAGGTTATTCGTTAATAAAGCGAAATTATTCATAAACAAAGTGACATTCTTGAACAAAGTGAAAAATATTATAAAATAATTAAAGAAAGTGAATTAAATCAATACCCTTGGATTTATAATTGATTTTTGAAATAAAAACGATTATTATAATTATTATTCGGAACGACAATCCAAAAGGCAGCGGTAAGAACTTTGGTTTATAAAAAACAAAAATTTATCAAATTATTATTATATCGAGGCAAACCACTTTTGGATTGTGGTTAAATTTAAACATTGGTAAAGCGAATAAAAGAGAAATAAAAATAAGCGGGTTGTTCCAGGACAGAAATAAGCAAAACAAAAAGCCATTCAAATTCTTTTCTTTATTATAAAAACGCAGGAGACACACAAAGAGAGAGATAAACATGAAGCGTGCAAATTAATAGACAGTACAGCGTGCGATAAATAATAGAACAAATAAAGCGAGAATAAAAGAAAAATTGTTTATTTTTTATTGAGAAAATCTTCATGGATTTTCGTACAGTAAATTGCAAAGATTCTCATTTCTTTTGAATCTCCTTATTCGCTAGAAATTCGAATTACGCAAACAAAATAAAAATAACAAACAAAAATAGAAATTGAAAGAAAAATAAGAAACAATTTTCATAAATCCGGTAACGCGATCGAAATATCTTTATAAAATTATCCGCGAGATCTTTATTTTGTAGAACGCATCGTTAATTTGAATAAATTTCATTTTGTTATATTTTTTCACATAAAAACCGCGTTTTTCACGTTCTTTCATACCTGCTCCTTTTTAGATTTAAGAAGCACGAACCGACGCGTAGCGACGTGCACTCGGTCGATAAGTGTATAACGTTACAATATAGATATATAGATGAGCCGCGAACATGAGCAAAAACGGCCGAGCGCGCGGAAGTGGTCGAGTGGTGGGGGTAGAACAGCGCATATATAGTAATAGGAGCGCCTTCCCCGCGGCTGCTGTTCTACCCCAACCACTAGACCACTTCCGCGCGCTCGGCCGTTTTTGCTCATGTTCGCGGCTCATTTTCACATATTTTTCAATATTTGGACGAAAAACGAAGATTGACGTTTCGTAGCTGAACACTTCTACTTTCAAAATCGGCTTAATAAATTGAAATCCGACGACTTCCAGAGCATCCAGCCTTGCTGAAAAAAATGGCCCTCTTGACTTTTGAGTGCCATAACTAAAAAACTATTTATCCGACAGCACCTGGATTTTTCGCAGAGAAAGTATCTATCGATACCTACAATCGTGCAAAAAAAAAAGATCCAACTTCAAAAATGGCGACGATAAAAATTTTTGAAAAAACGTCTTTTTTTTATGTTTTTTTAAATTTTCTCCGTTATTTATGAACCGATCGGGTCGTTTTAGGGCTCATTCTCTTCGCAATTCTATTCTCTACATTTCGTCTTTTAGTTGCTTTTTCATAGCTCCATTGGTTTTCGTTTTATAAGCGAAAAACTAAAAAAAGTGCGTTTTTTTCACTAATTTGTTAATAACAAACAAGGTAATCGGAATCTCGTGTCCAAAACTATGCAGTTAACATCAGGGGACCATTCCGCGTGTGATGGTACTCGCGGTTACCTGTTAGTATTTTTGTCAAAATCTGATGATTTTGTAGCTTCGTTTCCTGGCCTAAGAAAGTATAGACTCGGCGAGCTCGGGCCAGCAGACGACAGGGCTGTCAATGTACTTGTCCCGAGACTCTACCGAGTCTCTTGATAGAGACATGAGATGAACAAAGGAAGAGAGTGGCTACACGAACGGTCACGAAGAGAAGAAAAGGCCGAAAAGTGCCGGCATAGCCCGGGTTAATCGCGGAAAGCGGATGGTGTCGAGGGCATGGGAAGGTAAAGAGACGAAGACGGCAAAGCAGAATCAAAGGGAAAGATGGGAGAGGGAGGAAGGGAACAAGAAGGCGGAGATGGACGAAGAGACCCAAGCCGGTGTGAAGATCTACGAAGAGCCGGTGGCGAGTATAAAAGCAAAGAAAAAACGAAGGAAGACGGAGAAGCCCGAGTCGAGGCGAAACAGTGCCCAGCGTCGAGGGGGAGGGAAGCAGCAGGCGGGAAGCATGCGGAACGCGTGACGAGCAGGAAATCGAACTCAGTTCGCGCTAACGATTCATCACAAAGGTAGAAAAAAACGCGAAATAAGGAAAGAAAGAAACTAATCAAATAGATGGGAAATGGAATAGATTCGGGGACGAGCTGGTGGAGGTTAGTGAAAGAAAGCAGCAAGTGATGGGTTGACGGGATGTGAGAAAGCAAATGGTGAAACGATCAGGATGTTGTGGACATGGGGAGTGTGAGAAGTGTGGACATTTTCAGGGAAATACCGATGAGGAAGGAGAAGGAGAAAGAACGTGAGAAAGAACGAAGACCAGGATGACAAAAAAACAGATGAGCGGTGCGGGGGGAGAGAAGAAGGAGAGAAAAGAGGAAGAAGTAGTAAGGCTATGCCAGTTCTAACCCAGGGATCTCAGGGGGGAGCGAGGAACGGGGAAGGATCTGCGGGGAAGGTTCTACGGGGCAGTGTGAGGAGGGGGAAGGCTAGTTTTAACTAATGGGGGAGAGTCAGCGGTCCCTGCAAGGGATCTGTTTGATCTTATGCGACAAGTGCTAATGTCACTTTGTCTAAGAAAAAAGAACAAAAAAGATATTTATTACCTGAATTCTTTACAAATATGTAAATCGCAAAAATCCCCTCACGGGGAAAAAAACGTGGACAAGTACATTGGTGGTCCCTTGTTTCCCTATGATATTAAAAAAATCCAAAACGCCGCTTAGAAGAATTCAAAAAAAGTTACAAAATAAGTTGAGATCTGTTGAAATATACGTGGCCAAATACGGGAAGCTTTACTGCGTTTCAATAAATTTCCAAAGACGGTTTGATGTTTATAGAAAAAATAATCAAGTTTGGAAATTCAACTATGTCACCAACCAAATTGCAAACGTAAAAAAATAAGATCGTAAAAAAATTCTGAACGAAGTACTTGGCGAATTCTTGATCATGATCTATACACTACGCTTATTTCATGGAAAAATCCTCGCCAAGTACTTCGTTCAGAATTTTTTTACGATCTTATTTTTTTACGTTTGCAATTTGGTTGGTGACATAGTTGAATTTCCAAACTTGATTATTTTTTCTATAAACATCAAACCGTCTTTGGAAATTTATTGAAACGCAGTAAAGCTTCCCGTATTTGGCCACGTATATTTCAACAGATCTCAACTTATTTTGTAACTTTTTTTGAATTCTTCTAAGCGGCGTTTTGGATTTTTTTTAATATCATAGGGAAACAAGGGACCACCAATGTACTTGTCCACGTTTTTTTCCCCGTGAGGGGATTTTTGCGATTATATCACTTCTTTTTTCTAAAATTCTTAAATATTTTGGTTCATATAAACTCCTATGGAGACTGTATATAATTACAATCCGCACTTTTAGCTTGTGAATATAACCCATAACTGTTGATTTTATTTTGCATTTTTATATTTTGTAGATGAATATGTTCACTGCGAGATTTGAATACACAGGATCACAAAAAAAAATGCTTACCAGTCTGTTCAAAAGTTTATACTGAGATCATTATTTTTCACAATTTATCCAATTTACTCGCTAATCTCGCACTTTATCATTACAGAACTTCACTCAGAATCTCCGTTGAATATTTTTATTAAATCCATTAATCGAAATTTTTCGGACGTCCTGCACTTGATTATGTCAAAACTCCGTTAATAACCGTTGTAGATGTCATACACTACGCTTACACGGCACTCTTATTCCGATTTGGTTATAATGGGGTGTATATACATATATATCGGGCATAATAAACCCGATTAATTAATCCGGAATAAGAGTTCCGTGTGAACGTAGTAGTCATTGCTCTCTCTCTCTCTCTCTCTCTCTCTCTCTCTCTCTCTCTCTCTCTCTCTCTCTCTCTCTCTCTCTCTCTCTCTCTCTCTCTCTCTCTCTCTCCAGCTGTCACTGGAGACTGACTTTGATGAAAATGTGTCTTGAGGCGTGCGATGAGGCCTATCATGGTGTTGTATACAGACACGTCAAATTCTTGAATGTGTTGGTAACTTTTGCATAATCTTGAGCCCGTGCAAAGTTTTTTCTCAGCAATTACGCGACCGATCATGCTGATTTTGGGCGCAATCGAAAGAGAATTTCTTAATTAGCTAAAAGTTCAATTTTTGAGTTCCTCAATTGCTTCTGTGCTTCGTAATTCAATAAAATGACATGCCAATTTTACCCCCACCACCGCGAAAAGTTTTGTTTCGAGAAAGTATAGTCTCGGCGAGCCTCGGGCCAGCAGACGACAGGGCTGTCAATGTACTTGTCCCGAGACTCTACCGAGTCTCTTGATAAGTGTCACACCATCAATGATAGATTTATGTGTTTCGTTACACATTTTACAATCTGCAGAGACAGATATTTTTACCAGGTTGCATAAGAATGGAATTTTCTTTGAAGTCACCTGCCCATCCCCGGCTATTTATTTCAAGTTTCAATCGCGGGAAATACATAAGATTTCGATTTTCCACCGAAGATACTAACTTCACGGTTGATGGGCACTTCAAAAGATGTCTAAGCGTCGCACTCCTGCAATAATAGATTTATGTATCCTGGTCAGATTTTTGTTAACACCAGATTGTGCGAGGATGGTCATTCGCGGCATTTTCTTTGAAAAGTCACTTGCCTTACCTCTGACTTCTTATCTCGAATTTTAATCTTGAGAACCACTTCAGAATTCTATTTACCACGATAGTAACGAGCTACGTTAACGGATGGTGGACCTTTTTTCATGTGTCTTCGGAAAAGTCGAACTCCAAGAATTTTCACCCCTCCTACGCACAGTCACCCCCTGCCTCAACATCTATATAAGGGGAAAAAATTTCGGAGGAAGATCCAGATTTCGTTGAGACGACGTAAAAGTTACATTTCGAGTCAAATCGCCTTGAAGTTCAACGCATCATGTCTCTCACTGCCGATATTGCTACAGAGCAATTTCTACGCATGCAAGCGACTCTGCTACGGACGTTAGAGCAATTTTTAGTATGGGAATATTATATCATGAAAAAAAATGCTTACCAGTCTGTTCAAAAGTTTATTCTAAGATCATTTTTTGTCACAATTTATCCAATTTGCTCGCTAATCTCGCAGTTTATCATTACAGAACTTTACTCAGAATCTCCGTTGAATATTTTTACTAAATGCATTGATCGAAATTTTTTGGACGTCCTGCACTTGATTATGTCAAAACTCCGTTAACAACCGTTTCACTGTGTAGACGTCATCCACTACACCCTTACACGGCACTCTTATTCCGATTTGATTATAATGGGGTGTATATGAGGTATTCCACGTCAAACCGGCAGACTTTTTCCCTGACCCTCGCCGATTTGCTTAATTATTTTTTATATGACTATGTGAAGTCTAAAAGACACCCTGGATTTTTTTCAGATTTTTCTGGAGAGCCATTTTTGAAAAAAAAATTAAAAAATAAAAAAAAATTCAAAAAAAGCCCCTTTTTAAAAATCTGAAAATATTCCTAAAAATCGCTGATTATATACCAAACACTTTCAGTTACCGCCCGTAGTGAAAGTACGATTTTTTCTGTGTGTTAATCGGCTAATAACGTTGAAAAAATTCAAAAAATGCCGAAAAACACTTGTTGTGCCCCGAGCACTCATAAAATAAGCGTGCATAGCAATAAGCACCCTCAGCATAAGTGCATCAACTCGATCAAATCGAAGGTCGTCTCCAAGTGAGTTCGTCGACCTGAAAATCCTTCATCGAACATTCGAGAATAAAATAATAAAAGAGTAGGAGAAAATCGCTGAGTCTATAAATTTATCGATTAACCAAAAATCGCCAGTCTTTGTCGAAATTCCGAACGATTGGTCTCGAGGCAAATAAACCTCTAATTTGTATCTACTTAAATAAACTTATCGTTAACTTGTTACAAAAGTATTGAGTTGGAGTTTCAACTCTTTTGGCCTTAATCCCTTAAATACTCGTCCCTGATAACTCGTCCCTTCGAGACGGTCTTCGCGGACACAACATTGGTGGCAGCGGTGGGATTGCCACAACTCAAGAAACCTAACACGTCTACGAGGTGAAACGGAAGAAAACCAGATTGCTGAGGAACATCGATAATTCTAGACAATTCGTACATCGAACGAGGACCTTACTGTTCAATTCGACTATCGAGCATCGATTCCAAAGCAGATCGATCAACGTCAAGACTCAAAAAAGAAGGAAGGAAGGAAGGAAGGAAGGAAGACTGAAAAGAAGAAAATCGGCCCTGAATTCGACCCCGATTGACCTGACAACGATCAACGAGCATCATGATAGCGATCATCCTAATGTAAGTGACGGAACATTATTTTAAATTGTAATCCGCCAAAGCCAGAGCGTATATAAAAATTTTATATGTCTAAAAACGAGGAGGAGTACGTCGAACGTCTCCAATTACCCGGTGTTAGCACTATATCGCGATCACTCGAGTCATTCTTTAATACTAAAGTCCGATTCGACCGAGAAAAAGTAAGATCTGATGACGAGCCCGTTGTGAAACAAAGAAAGAAAATACATATTGACCCTATAAAATTCGAATCTGATGGTTCTTTGGACGATTCCATAATAGAATTAATAAATATTGATAATTTACCAGCACTTAATTTGAATGAAAATACCGAAACAACTGTAAACATGTCACGAAACGAACAAGCCGGTGGTAGCGGAATCGGTATAAATAACGGAGATGATAGAGATGATGGAAACGGTGATGACGGAAACCATGACAATAGGGAAAATAACGCGTACGTAGAGCCCAGAAATAATCCCCTTAATAATTCACATCGACTCAGAGGCACCATATCTCTCAAAGAAGCGCGGAGTTTAATTCCTCGATTCGACGGTACAAAACCGGAAGAAGCCCGTGAATTAGTAGATGCCTTTGCGCACGCTAACAAACTCATTCACGAGGAAGACCAGGAAATTTTATTAGAAACTGTATTAACGATCAAATTAACCGGTAAAGCAAGAGCAGAAGTTCGATATAAAAACATCCCCAATTTCGAGACTTTCAAGACAGTTATATTAGAATTATTTTGCGGCACAAGAACTGTAGGAGCTTTACAATCCGAACTCTATTCGAGCCGACAGAGATTTAATGAATCGGTAAAAGATTATGGTAGAAGAATGGAAGATATTATGATGAATTTAATCGAATCCAGCATTAGAGATGAACCGACATTGAATGGTCAAATTACTGTAGAAAGATACGTTCGAAGATTAGCCCTCTCTAGCTTCCAAGAAGGATTGAAAAAAGAGTATCAAACCATAATAAAAGCGCGATGTTATTCTAACTTAAACGAAGCCATTACCGCGGCGATAGACGAAGAAAAAGTTCAACAAGGAAAAAAGGAGCCACCAAACGGGAACGGAAACGGCTCAATAACTTGCAATAAATGTAACAAACGAGGTCATCTCGCACGAGATTGCAGGAGCACGGGATATCGAAATGGAAATTACGGAAATAACGGAAATAATCAATTACCGACTCCCAATCGAAGCATAAATTCTCTTTTTTGTAATTACTGCAAAAAACCGGGACATATCTATGACGATTGTTGGAATAGAAAAAATAAAAATGGCGAACAAAGAGGAAATAATTATCAAGGAAACAATTACCGAGGAAATAATTATCGAGGTAATAACAGTAGAAATCAAAATCATCAGGGAAACCGAGGAAATTATAATAACGGAAATAATTATCGTGGAAATCAAGGAAACAGGGGTAGAAACAGAGGTTATCAAAATAATCAACAAAATAATGGTCAAAATGGACAAAATAATCAAAATCAAAATCAGAATCAATCGAACAGCGGAAACACAGAAGAAAAGAAAACTATGGGTTCACTGACCCTCAGTCTGCGATGACTCTCAGTCTAACGATGCGTTTTACAAAATAAAATCTCCCGGATAAATTTTATAAAGAGATTTCGATCGCGTTACCGGATTTACGAAAATTGTTTCTTATTTTTCTTTCAATTTCTATTCTTATTTTTGTTTGTTATTTTTATTTTGTTTGCGATGTATTCAAATTTCTAATGAACACGAAGATTCGAAAGAAAAAAGAATCGTTGCAGTTTACTGTGTGAAAATCGATGAGGATTTTCTTGATTTATAAAATAAACAATTTCTTTTATTCTCGCTTTGTTTGTTCTATTGACTATCGCACGCTTTATTATTTAACGACCTGTACGCTTTTTTTACTGTTTCGCTTTCTGTGTGTCTCCTGTGGTTTATAAAATAAAAGAATTGAATCTCAAATTGGCTTTTTATGTTTCGCTTATTTCTGTCCTGGAACAACCTGTTTATTCTTATTCTATTCGCTTTTCAAATGTTCAAAATTAACCACAATCCAAAAGTGATTTGACTTGATATAATAATAAAAAAATCCCCTCACGGGGAAAAAAACGTGGACAAGTACATTGGTGGTCCCTTGTTTCCCTATGATATTAAAAAAAATCCAAAACGCCGTTTAGAAGAATACAAAAAAAGTTACAAAATAAGTTGAGATCTGTTGCAATATACGTGGCCAAATACGGGAAGCTTTACTGCGTTTCAATAAATTTTCAAATACGGTTTAATGTTGATAGAAAAAATAATAAAGTTCAGAAATTCAACTACGTCACCAACCAACTTCCAAACGTAAAAAATTAGATTGTAAAAAAATTCTGAACGAAGTACTTGGCGAGGATTTTTCCATGAAATAAGCGTAGTGTATAGATCATGATCAAGAATTCGCCAAGTACTTCGTTCAGAATTTTTTTACAATCTAATTTTTTTACGTTTGGAAGTTGGTTGGTGACGTAGTTGAATATCCGAACTTTATTATTTTTTCTATCAACATTAAACCGTATTTGAAAAGTTATTGAAACGCAGTAAAGCTTCCCGTATTTGGCCACGTATATTGCAACAGATCTCATAGTATATTACACTACAAGGGCAGAAAGTTTGATATTTCTGAACTGCGCGTCACAATGCCCGAGGCGAAGCCGAGGGCATTTGACGCGCAATTCAGGGCTATCAAACTTCTGCCCGTGTGGTGTATACTATTTTCCTTTATAGCCGGTCGAAAGTACGGAGAAAAATTATTAAATGTATTGCATCAAAAAAAAATTGATGCCTGCCCCCGACATTTGCAGCACGAGCGAAGCGAGTGCTGCTGGTCGGGGGGGCAGGCATCAAATTAAAAAAAAAACCAATGTAGATAATTAAACATTTTATCGGAAATTTTTTTTTAATTTAACAAACATGAAAATTTTCGAATTCAACAAATGTGAAAATGTTTCAATTCAACAAACATGAAAATTTTTAAAATTCAACAAGCATAAAATTTCTTCAAATAAATAAACAAATTTTGTTAGAATTGAACAAACGTAAAATGCAAATTAACTCTAATATTAATGCGTACATTATTCTTTTTATATAAAATATACAAATAAAAAAAAAAAAAACAATGTTGACAATTAAATATTTTATTAGAAAAAATTTTTAATTTATCAAACATGAACATTTTTAAAATTAAACAAGCATAAAAATGAATTAAACAAACATACATTTTTTTAAATTAAACGAACGTACATTGCGTACATTATTTTTTTTTCATTTTTACCATGGTCACATGCATAATAAAAATTGTTGAATATGTTACCATGAAATACGCAGTTTTCAAATAAATTATCAAGAGACTCGGTAGAGTCTCGGGACAAGTACATTGACAGCCCTGTCGTCTGCTGGCCCGAGCTCGCCGAGACTATACTTTCTCGAAACAAAACTTTTCGCGGTGGTGGGGGTAAAATCGGCATGTCATTTTATTGAATTACGAAGCTCAGAAGCAATTGAGGAACTTAAAAATTGAACTTTTAGCTAATTGTGAAATTCTCTTTCGATTGCGCCCAAAATCAGCATGATCGGTCGCGTAATTGCTGAGAAAAAACTTTGCACGGGCTCAAGATTATGCAAAAGTGACTAACACATTCAAGAATTGACGTGTCTGTATATAACACCATCAGAGGCATTTTGATGCCTCTCGAGTTTCTGATTGGTTGGTTCTGACGCACCCATACTCAGCGAATTCAGACGTATCAGTGAAACGTAGCAGCCTACACGGCAGCATGAAAAAATTCGAAAAACGATAGACGGGTGTCAGTGTCATAATAAAATAAAACCAGCCGCGATTTGATAAAAAGTACAGTTAATGAGTGATAAAAAATAATATAAAATTAAACGTTCGTGAAAAAATTTATCAAGTGATTTAATTACCCAGCCGCGAGAAATCTATAGGTTAACCTATAATTTCGAATCAGAAATTTTATTTTGCAAACACGTAATCATTATATAAACATTGATGAATTCGAATAAAAAATCGAAATAAATGTGTGCTACACGTCTGTGAAAAATATTTATAAAGTGTTTTGATTACCGAGCTGCGAAAAATATAGGTTCGTTAACCTATAACTTCGAATCAGAAATGTTATTTTGGGAACTTGCTATTATTGTATGTATATTGATAAATTCGAATAAAAAATCAAAATAAATGTGTGCTAGTTGGATTTATTGTGTCATCGTTATCTAACAAGCTGTAGTCTTTTTCGTTATTCAGTTTGGTCCATTTATGTCCTCTCATCCGTATGCGGTGTATTAAAACCATGATTCATCAGTTTGTTGGACACATGTATGCTGTGCATTTCTTTTTTTTTCGATTCCAATGTGGCAACATGAGTTCATAGATTTGTAACAAAAAGACTTCAGTCGCTCATTGACAGATGAGATAAAAATCTGTTCTATCCAGTGTATGCTCAGTTATTCACTTTTGCTCTGATTGTGCATAATGAATTCAAAATGTTATATTGAAAAGTCTTCGGGTGCTCTGTTTCTGATGGTATCAAAATTTGTATTGCTGAGATGTAGCGAGCACCTACAGTGTTTCACATCTTCATACAGGAATATTTATGTTCAGTGATTACACTATTCATGAGCAATTGATAAATGCATTACAAAAAGCCTTCGGCTTATCATGTTTCGATGCTATCAAAATTTTTGTCTGTGAATGGCTGCGTAGACATGCCAAGTTTCTGAATTTTGTAAGACTCAAAGTGCGCTATATTCTTTTATTTTTCTTCTGCAAATGTGTCATAATAAATTTGGAAAACTGGTCTGAGGAAGTCGTCAGGTGCTATTTTTCGATTGTATCAAAATTTGTATCATCGACAGCAGATACCTATAAACTTTGCAATTTCTGTCAAGCGACATGTGTACCAAGTATTTCCACTCTTCGGCTGCAACTGTGACATATAAATTGGGAAACTTGTGATAAGAATCATCAGCGGCTTGTTCTTGAACAGCTAGGATCTAAATTGCTGTCTTTGAAACCCCATCGATACCTGAAAAAGTTTTGAATCCTGTCGGACTTGAAGTACGCTGTGTTTTTTTGCTTTCCTTCTTTAGTACTGGCATGAAGAATTGAACAAGTGGTTCCAAATTGTTTTCCGCTGTTTTTATTCTATTAGTATCAAAAACTAAATAATTAGAATTCAGCGGACACCTGCAAACTTTGGAAATTTTTTGCAGCGACATGTGTGCTAATTGTAAGTAATTCCGCTTTTTAGATTTGATTGTGGTAATAAGAGTTTGAAAAATTATCATAAAAAGTCATCGAAGGCACATTTTTGGATAGGATGGAAATATCTGGCTTGAAAACGGAATGGACAGATAAAAAATTTTCCAATTTCGTTGGACTGAAGTGCGTTATGTCAAGAATACCTACAACTTTTGAAAACTTTGTGAAGCACCATATGAGTCATGGATGTTCTGTTGCCAAAATGCAATAAATACATCTCAATTTTCTGAATTTTGCTGGGATGAAGTGCACTATGTTTGTTTTTCCATTTTCCCCTTTTACTTGTGGTATGATAAATATAAAAAGTTGTTTCGGGAGAAGTCTTCGGATACACTTTTTCTGATGATATGAAAAATTCTGTCATCAGAATGCAACGAATACATACAACTTTTGAAAATTTCTTAAAGCAACATATGAACCATAGATTTCCACTTTTTCTTTCTAGCTTTGGCATAATGGATTGAAAAATTTATTATAAAAAGTCTTCCGCTGCTCATTTTTGGATAAAATCAGAATTTTTGTCTTGAAAATCTTAAGAAAAATACATAAAAAACTTTGAAATTTTGTTGTGTCTAAAGTGCACTATGCTTTACTCTTTTTTACTTTACTTTTCTCATAATATATTGCAAAAAATTATTTCAGAAAGTCCTTGGATGCTCTGTTTCTGATGGTATCAAATTTCGATTCATTTTGGAATACAGCGGATCCTTAAAAACTTGGACATTTCTGTGAAGCGGCTTGTGTGCCAAGTATTTCCACTTTCTGGCTCCGACTATGGCATATGAATTGAAAAATTTGTTACAAAAGTATTCGGCTACTCATTTCCGTTGAGTTTGAAGTGCGCTGTATTTTTTTCGCTCTCCCTCTTTAGTTCTGGCATATTAAATTCAAAAAGTAGTTTTGAAAAGTCTTCCGCTGCTTTTTTCTGTGAGTATCAAAATGTAGATAATTGGAATGTAGCGGATACCTGCAAACTTTGTCAATTTCATGAAGAAACATGTATGCTATTTGTAAGTATTTCCACTTTTCATCATTGATGGTAGTATTATGATATTCAAATATGGTCACAAATAGTCATCGGAAGAACATTTTTGGATAGAATACAAATTTCCGGCTTCAGAACACGATGAATACATCAAAATGTTTCCAATTTTGTTAGATCGAGTGAACATTATGTTTCTTCACCCTTCAAACTCTATTTTGGCAAAATGAATGAGAAAATCTGTTGCAGCAAGTCATCGGAGGCTCTTTTTCTGAAAGTATCAAAATATGTATCATCGGAATGCAGCAGATGGATATGAACTTTGAAAATTTTGTAAAGCGACATGTGAAAAATTTCCATACATGTGTTCCATATTTGGCTTCGATTCGGCATAATAAGTTGAAACATTTTTTGTGTTCAACAAAAAAAAAGTTCCTTCCATGGTCGCCATGGTTCTGATAGCATTGAGATTTGTGCAAGACTAATGCAACTGATACAACTGTTCTTAATTGACAGTTTTGATAACTTATTTTAATTTCTAATGCAGGATTCTGGTTTGAATTTGTCCGCATTGCCTAACATGTTGTTTCGAAGTACCCATAAAATGCTGCTATAACTCTCTGAAATTCAACGAGAATATGAGAAAAACTGACACCTCTTATTCTCATGGTATTCCTTCAAAGGTAATAAAGAATATCAAGACTTTACCTCGTTATTGTTAAAAAGTTGAATTATTTTTTTTTATAATTTCGTGAAAAAGTAAGTTTTTATCCTTAACCCTTTAACGGCCACACATATTTCAGAACGGCTTCAAATTATTCCTTCTGGTAGTATAGCTGAAAAAGGGTAGACCATGAATGTTCAACCATAATTTTATCGATAAGGGCCTGGGAAATAGTGTTTTCGCACTGCAGAAAATTTCCTGCATGGACGGTTTTACACTCTTAGTTCGAACTATTATTCCAATTCAATCACCAATCTTCAAAGCTTAGTGTGTCCAGTCAAGCTTCGTTTATCCAATTCCATGAGAAAATATTTCGAGAATGTCTGTTGTTTTACTTTTTTGATCGAAAACAGACAGCAGATGCCAAGCATCGTATATTTTCACGGCTACGTTATAGCTATATTGAAATAATTCATATGTTTACGTTTGAATTTCAAGCTATCCTGGCACCTGGAGCTCTATCTAGCATGGATTGATAGCACTGCAAACTAATTCGTCCGCTATAACGTCTTCATGTTGTTACAGGCGGGATGAAAGTAGACATAGCAAATTTGCTACAATGGCAGCTAAAGGGTTAAATTGGATGTTAAAAGCCGAAATTCATATCTCGCCTAAAAATCAAGAATCTTCCGTGCTTTTCCATCTCAAAGGGGCAAAATTAACTAAAGTTGCGGGAAAAAACTCCCAATCTTTCTGGAGACAAGCCAAAGTAACGTTTTTTCATTTACAATTTCGTGAAAAAACGAGTTTTTATAATGAAATTGGATGTTACAAGCTGAAATTCGTATCTCGGCTGAAAATTGAGATTCTCCCATGCTTTTCCGTCTTAAAGGGGCAAAAAAAACTGAAGTTGCAGGGAAAAAATCCCAATCGCCCTGAAAACAAGCTAAGGTAACGTTTTTTTAATAAAAATATCGTGAAAAAACGAGTTTTCATAATGAAATTGGATGTTAGAAACTGAAATTCATATCTCGGCTGAAAATCGAAATTTTACCATGCTTTTCCGTCTCAAAGAGACAAAAGGAACTACTGTTGCAGGAAAAAAATCCCAATCACCCTGGAGATAAGCCAAGATAACGTTTTTCCATTGATCATTTTTATTTTTCAACGTAGCATGTTGACTTGAATTTCATCGATAACCCCAGTCGTTACGCATATTAACTTTCAAAGACGGTCCAACAACGGATGAACTAGCAACGAATTTGCAAGAGGTGAGATGTAGATTAGGCCTCTTGGGGATACCATGTTAACAAAAAAACGCACCTGGAACTCTACCCCTGTGTGGTGCGAAAAAAAGTTCGCAATATACAATTTTTACATTAGGCATGTCTGTACCATGAGCCTAGAATCTTTAAAAATGTACTAACGAAATAACCCATAAAAATTTAAAACAAAATCTTATAATTATCAAAAAAAGATTGCGGAATTTTTGAGAAAAAAGCCGTGATATCAAACCTAAAAATTCCCCTAGGGAAAAAAAGGTCGGGACAAGTACATTGATGTCCCCTTGTTTCCTGATGATATCAAAAAAGTGTGAAAAAAAATTCCATCAAAAAATCATGAATCTTACTGAAAATGATTTCATCACAATTGAAAAAAAAATTCACAAATCAGCAAAAAACATTATTAAAAAAAAAAATAATAATAAATCTGTAATTATTTTTGAAAGTGAAAAAAAAGTTACGTACAGAATTAAAATTTACGATATCATTTCGAGGCCAAGTATTTATTGGTAATTCGGAATATTCATTCCTATGGGATGCATAAAGAACTTGAAACAGTTCTACTAATAAATCAAAAAAGTTACCAAACTACGTGCAGTACCAAAATTCATGATATCAACTCGAGGCCAAGTATTTATTAATAATTCGGAGTATTTATTCCTACGGGACGCATCAGAAAGTTGAAAAAGTTCTGAAGATTTTTTTGTAAAATGCCTAATCCAAAAAAATCACGTCGAAGGGGAAGTCATTTGTTACTTTATGGTGGTAGAGACTCATAAGAAAATCGATTCGTCTCCGACTTTAAGGATCCCCTGATATCATTCACAACATTCGACGTCGATTGGATCGGTACAAATTATGTTTAAATACGTGTTAAAAGTACTTGTCCGGCCCATCACTTTTTATTCAAATCCAAATCAAGAAAGTTGATCCATGTGTTAATTTGATGGAATAGTAATACCAGCCGCGACCGCGTCTGTCAACATGAAAAAAAAATTTCTTCGAATTCCAGGAAACGCTCGTGTCTAACTCAACGTTTGACAATTAACTGAATCAAATTGTGTCCGTAAATCAACTCGAAAATTTCTTGGAATGCAACGTATCATCAGTTTAATGTTCTCAGCAATAGTATTGGTTGGTTCTTATACCGAATAGAATTGCCCGCTGAAAGAAATGAGGAGTAAAAAATGTCGTAATTGCAATATAGTCTGCGGGGTTATCCTAGATGGTTAGAAATTTTTATTGTGTGAAGTACATTTCTTCATGGATGCACAATAAAATCCCTTGTATATTACAGGAAAGTTCCATTACGAATCTTTACAATTAGATGCAATTAAGTCGAAATACCTGAAGGTATTTTTCTCAATTCCCTGATTTTTATTCCCCTGATTCAAGAGCCCTGATTTTGATTTGAATGAGCAATTTGAATAAAAAGTGATGGGCCGGACAAGTACTTTTAACACGTATTTAAACATAATTTGTACCGATCCAATCGACGTCGAATGTTGTGAATGATATCAGGGGATCCTTAAAGTCGGAGACGAATCGATTTTCTTATGAGTCTCTACCACCATAAAGTAACAAATGACTTCCCCTTTGACGTGATTTTTTTGGATTAGGCATTTTACAAAAAATTCTTCAGAACTTTTTCAACTTTCTGATGCGTCCCGTAGGAATAAATACTCCGAATTATTAATAAATACTTGGCCTCGAGTTGATATCATGAATTTTGGTACTGCACGTAGTTTGGTAACTTTTTTGATTTATTAGTAGAACTGTTTCAAGTTCTTTATGCATCCCATAGGAATGAATATTCCGAATTACCAATAAATACTTGGCCTCGAAATGATATCGTAAATTTTAATTCTGTACGTAACTTTTTTTTCACTTTCAAAAATAATTACAGATTTATTATTATTTTTTTTTTTTTAATAATGTTTTTTGCTGATTTGTGAATTTTTTTTTCAATTGTGACGAAATCATTTTCAGTAAGATTCATGATTTTTTGATGGAATTTTTTTTCACACTTTTTTGATATCATCAGGAAACAAGGGGACATCAATGTACTTGTCCCGACCTTTTTATTCCCTAGGGGAATTTTTAGGTTTGATGTGGATTTTCATTGAGAGACAGATATTTTGATTTTTGTCCATTTATATGATGCTTTGAATTATGAATAACCAGCGTAAACAAAAGAGCAGCTTTGACATCAGAGAAAAAATTGGTTAGGGACATGTCACCGGTGACAGTTGCGGGAGCCTCACGTACAGCTGTGCGTGAAAAAAGTTTTTGCTCCCGCCGTCACTCACTTGTTTTACCAATGCAAGATAGTCGATCTTTCTGCATCGAAATTGATGCGGAAAGAACGTACTTTCGACCGAGGTATAAAGAAAACTTATTTTGTAACTTTTTTTGTATTCTTCTAAACGGCGTTTTGGATTTTTTTTAATATCATAGGGAAACAAGGGACCACCAATGTACTTGTCCACGTTTTTTTTCCCCGTGAGGGGATTTTTGCGATTATATCACTTCTTTTTTCTAAAATTTTTAAATATTTTGGTTCATATAAACTCCTATGGAGACTGTATATAATTACAATCCGCACTTTTAGCTTGTGAATATAACCCATAACTGTTGATTTTATTTTGCATTTTTATATTTTGTAGATGAATATGTTCACTGCGAGATTTGAATACACAAAATCACGAAAAAAAATGCTTACCAGTCTGTTCAAAAGTTTATTCTGAGATCATTTTTTTCACAATTTATCCAATTTACTCGCTAATCTCGCACTTTATCATTACAGAACTTCACTCTGAATCTCTGTTGAATATTTTTATTGAATTAATCCATTAATCGAAATTTTTTGGACGTCCTGCACTTGATTCTGTCAAAACTCCGTTAATAACCGTTTCTCTGTGTAGACATCATACACTACGCTTACACGGCACCCTTATTCCGATTTAATTATAATGGGGTGTGTATATATATATATCGGGTATAATAAACCCGATTAATTAATCCGGAATAAGAGTTCCGTGTGAACGTAGTAGTCATTGCTCTCTCTCTGCAGCTGTCACGGGACACTGGCTTTCATGAAAATGTGTTATAGCTGGCGACAAGAAGCCTTTGAGGGTGTTGTATACAGACACGTTAAATCTTTTATGTGTTAGTAACTTTTGCATAATCTTGAGCCCGTGCAAAGTTTTTTCTCAGCAATTACGCGACCGATCATGCTGATTTTTCGCGCAATCGAAAGAGAATTTCTTAATTAGCTAAAAGTTCAATTTTTAAGTTCCTCAATTGCTTCTGAGCTTCGTAATTCAATAAAATGACAGATCGCGAAAATCCCCTCACGGGGAAAAAAACGTGGACAAGTACATTGGTGGTCCCTTGTTTCCCTATGATATTAAAAAAAATCCAAAACGCCGTTTAGAAGAATACAAAAAAAAATTACAAAATAAGTTAAGATCTGTTGAAATATACGTTGCTAAATACGGGAAGCTTCACTGCGTTTCAATAAATTTTCAAATACGGTTTGATGTTGATAGAAAAAATGATAAAGTTCGGAAATTCAACTATGTCACCAACCAAATTGCAAACGTAAAAAAATTAGATTGTAAACAAATTCTGAACGAAGTACTTGGCGACGATTTTTCCATCAAATTAGCGTAGTGTATAGATCGTGACTTCGAAAAAGTAAAAAAGGAACGCCAACTATTAAAAGGTCGCGACCTTATTTTTAAATGATTATCTATATTTGTATTGTCAAAAAATAAAATTTTGAAAGCAATTTTAAACTATGAAAAAAAATGAGATCATATTCTAACGTTGCCAAATACAGTTCATGAATTACGGTTCCTGTAGGAATTCAAAATTTTGGAAATTAAAAAAAAATGATATCATTTTCTAACGTAGCCAAGTACAGTTAATGAATTACGGTTTAAACAAAAAAATATAAAAAATGAGATCATTTTCTAACGTAGCAAAGTACAGTGAATGAATTACGGTTCCTATAGGAATTCATTCGTAGACACCTTCAACCGTACCGGCTAAAGGATTTTTTTGGTCTAATCTTCGCCTCAATCTTTTGTGCAGTATCTATACGATGTACTGCACAAATTCATTGTCAACGTTACACACAAACTTGGCGTGCATGGTTTTCAAATATTAATTCGGGAAGACAAAATTAATGAAATATGCTATCCAGATCGAAATTGAACTATTTCTTTTATCGATTATGAAAGAAGTCCAATCTGTAGATAGTACGCAAGAGTTCCAATTGATGATTTAATGGACGAAAGAAATGAAAAAATGATATGAAAAAAATGAAAAAAAAAGACGAATGGATAATCAATTGAGATGAACTGAAAAGATTGGTGAATAGGTGATAGTTGAACAGTATAAATTAAAATGAAACGATAAATGGGATGAATAAAGAGTGAAATTATATAAATAAAACGAATGGAGAAAAGATGTACACGTGAAATTTGAACCGTTTAATATGTCTCAATTGTGATATCCTATTTATCCGTTCGACCGTCCGCATTTTTAATGTGATCCTATCTATCCGTTCGACCGTCCGCTCATTTTCGATTGTACGAACGGACGATTAGATGAGCTACATGAATAGATGGTTAATGGTTAATATGAATATGAACGAATAAATGAATATACGAGTAAATGAAAAAAATTAATACTTGACGTCGAGCCGCTGCCGCGTTTCTTGATCAATGTATGCGGATTGATGGAGCGTTCCTTCGCCGAGTTAATATTTGAAAACCATGCACGCCAAGTTTGTGTGTAACGTTGACAATGAATTTGTGCAGTACATCGTATAGATACTGCACAAAAGATTGAGGCGAAGATTAGACCAAAAAAATCCTTTAGCCGGTACGGTTGAAGGTGTCTACGAATGAATTCCTATAGGAACCGTAATTCATTCACTGTACTTTGCTACGTTAGAAAATGATCTCATTTTTTATATTTTTTTGTTTAAACCGTAATTCATTAACTGTACTTGGCTACGTTAGAAAATGATATCATTTTTTTTTAATTTCCAAAATTTTGAATTCCTACAGGAACCGTAATTCATGAACTGTATTTGGCAACGTTAGAATATGATCTCATTTTTTTTCATAGTTTAAAATTGCTTTCAAAATTTTATTTTTTGACAATACAAATATAGATAATCATTTAAAAATAAGGTCGCGACCTTTTAATAGTTGGCGTTCCTTTTTTACTTTTTCGAAGTTTTTTGTATACTGATTTCACTTCTTTTTGAGAGACGTGAAAATAATACAGGAACCGTACTCGGCTACGTTAGAAAATGATCTCATTTTTTTTTCATATGAAATAATTTCCAAATTGAATAAATTTCCAAAATTTTTAATCAACAATGAAAATATATAAAGATCATTAAAAACTGCGGTCGCGACCTTTTAATACTTGGCGTTCTTTTTTTACTTTTTCGAAGTTTTTTGTATACTGATTTCACTTCTTTTTGAGAGACGTGAAAATAATACAGGAACCGTAATCCATTCACTGTACTCAGCTACGTTCGAAAATGATCTCTTTTTTTTCATATTATACGATTTCCAAAATTTTTAATCAACAATGAAAATATATAAAGATCATTAAAAACTAAGGTTGCGACCTTTTAATACTTGGCGTTCTTTTTTTACTTTTTCGAAGTTTTTTGTATACTGATCATATTTACCTAAAGGAAAACTGCGTTAAACCGACCGGTAGCCGAACATCGATTCGTTACTTCCATTGGGTCATTTTGACCTAGGGCAAACAACGCGACCTTTTGTTATCACGTGGTCAACACAAGTACCACGTGTAACACAAGTATCACGTGGTTACCACTTCCGGGTCATTTTGACCCAGGGCAAACTGTATTACACCTGCTGCTATCCGAGTACCACGTGGTCACTAACACCATCGGGTCATTTTGACCCGGTGTAAACAGCATCAAACCTACTGGTAGCCGAATAATACGCTGTTACTAACATTGAGTCATTATGACCGGATGCGAACAGCGTTACAGGTACTGGTAGCCAAGTGACACGTCGGTACTGCCATTGGGTCATTTTGACTCGGGTCAAACAGCGTTGCACCTATTGGTAGCCGAGTAACACTCGTTACTACCATTGGGTCATTTCGACCCGGGGCAGACTGCGTTTCACCTACTGGTGGCCGAATAACACGCTGTTACTATCATTGGGTCATTCTGACCCGGGTCAAACAGCGTTGCACTTATTGGTAGCCGAGTAACACGTCGTTACTACCATTGGGTCATCTTGACCCGGGGCAGACTGCGTTACACCTACTGGTAGCCGAGTAACATGTCAGTACTGCCATTGGGTCATTTTGACCCGGGTCAAAGATCGTTGCACCTACTGGTAGTTGAGTAACACGTCGTTACTACCATTGGGTCATATTTACCTAGGGAAAACGACGTTACCCGACCGGTAGCCGAATATCACGTCGTTACTACCATTGGGTCATTTTGACCCGATGAGAATAGCGTTACACGTACCGGTAGCCAAGTGACACGTCGGTACTGCCATTGGGTCATTTTGACCCGGGTCAAACAGCGTTGCACCTATTGGTAGCTGAGTAACATGTCGTTAATACCATTGGGTCATTTTGACCCGGGGCAGACTGTGTTACAGCTACTGGTAGCCGAATAACACGCTGTTACTATCATTGGGTCATTCTGACCCGGGTCAAACAGTGTTGCACCTATTGGTAGCCGAGTAACACGTCGTGACTACCATTGGGTCATTTTGACCCGGGGCAGACTGCGTTACACCTACTGGTAGCCGAATAACACGCTGTTACTATCATTGGGTCATTTTGACCCGATGCGAATAGCGTTACACGTACTTGTAACCGAATAACACGTCGTTACTACCATTGGGTCATTCTGACCCGGGTCAAACAGTGTTGCACCTATTGGTAGCCGAGTAACACGTCGTGACTACCATTGGGTCATTTTGACCCGGGGCAGACTGCGTTACACCTACTGGTAGCCGAATAACACGCTGTTACTATCATTGGGTCATTTTGACCCGATGCGAATAGCGTTACACGTACTTGTAGCCGAATAACACGTCGTTACTACCATTGGGTCATTTTGACCCGATGCGAATAGCGTTACACGTACCGGTAGCCAGATGACACGTCAGTACTGCCATTGGGTCATTTTGACCCGGGCTAGACTGCGTTACACCTGCTGGTAACCGAGTAACATGTCAGTACTATCATTGGGTCATTCTGACCTGGGTCAAACAGCGTTGCACCTATTGGTAGCCGAGTAACACATCGTTATATTACTACCATTGGGTCATTTTGACCCGGGCTAGACTGCGTTACACCTACTGGTAGCCGAGTAACATGTCAGTACTGCCATTGGGTAATTTTGACCCGAGTCAAAGAGCGTCGCACCTATCGGTAGCCGAGTAACACGTCGTTACTACCATTGGGTCATTTTGACCCGGGTCAAACACAGTGTTGCACCTACTGGTAGTTAAGTAACACGTCGTTACTACCATTGGGTCATATTTACCTAGGGAAAACGGCGTTATCCGACCGGTAGCCGAATATCACGTCGTTACTACCATTGGGTCATTTTGACCCGGGGCAAACTGCGTTACACCTACTGGTAGCCGAGTAACACGTCGTTACTACCATTGGATCATTTTGACTCGGGGCAGACTGAGTTACACCTACTGGTAGCCGAGTAACACGTCGTTACTACCATGGGGTCATGTTGACCCGAGCTGAAAAGACTACTGCGACTGATGATCAAGTAATGCATTACTACAATAGAGTCTGCTTAACCCGCGGAAAAAACGATTATTTCTACTTACAACATAAAATGTGATGAGTGATGGAATTTTTTTCCATTACAAAATTTAATGTGATGAGTGATGGAATTTTTCTCCATGACAAAATTCAATGTAATGTGTGATGGATTTTATTTCCATTACAAATTCAAAAAGTAATGAGTAATGCATTACTTTTTCATTACAAATTTTGCAACTCTGGTATATAAGCACATAGCGTTTCCATATAATATATTCAAGATAGGTATAACACTTCGGACATAAGAAATCTTCTTTATTTTTTTAATTACTCGATAATTAGGTAGAAAAATTTTTTTTTTTAATTTGGCTTTTCGTACTTAATGTTAAACAACATTATCACCAAATTTGATTAATTTCTTAACATTTTTACCTTTCGTACTGAAACTCCTTAATTAAGAAAGAATTGTAAATTTAAGAAAAATGTATTTTTTAAAATATTTATTCATTAAAGTTTCCAAAAAAAACAATTTCGTTTAAATGGTCAAATTATTTATTTTATCATTTACGTTGTTAAAAAAAAGAAAACATAAAAATTATTTAAGAACATAAAAAATTAAAAAAATCAAAGGTATTGCTCTCTCTGTCGCGCACCAATGGCGACGAGCTATCGTTCTCTCTCTCGCTCGGCAACGCGCAAGCGAGAGTAGCCGCGTTCAGCGTATTAGTGCGTGACGTCATGCTCGATCGTTCTCTCTTTCGCTCGGCACTGCGTAGGAGAGGGGGTAGCCGCGTTCAGCGTAGAGCGTGATGATGCGTGACGTCATGCTCGATCGTTCTCTCTTTCGCTCGACACTGCGCAGGAGAGGGGGTAGCCGCGTTCAGCGTAGAGTGTGACAAGAGAGCCGAGAAATGTCTACCAGTCCCGCAAAGGACGTAAGTCCAAAAGTAAACAAACTCAACTTACGCCCTTCTGTCTCTAAGGAAAGAAAAGTCCCGGAATGATGGAATTTTAATCGCTAAAATTACATATCTCGGGATTGGCTGGACGGATTCAATTGCAACAAGGGCCAATGGAAAGGGAAAAATCGAAAAAAAATCGTTACCAATTTTTAGATTTTTTAATAACATAGTTTGTCCGTGAGAGCCGTTTGAAAATCCTGTGACGTCATAAAACCGGCATATTCGCGTATATAAGAGTGCGGCAGGGCTCGCGCTGGCTTTTAAATTCGCGCGGTAGTTTTCTTTTAATACTTGGCGTCGAGCCGCTACCGCGTCTCTTGATCACGAACTCGCCAAGTACTTCGTTCAGAATTTTTCTCAGTATAGCTCAGTACAGCAATCAGGCTAGTTATGGTTTCTCGAGCTCTTATATTTCTTGACCTTTAATCAAAAAGTTCTATCTTTGCACGCTTCTTCTTACGTTAGTGTACGCCCATTGTCTTTTTGTGATATGTACCCAACTGCTTCATGTGTCACTATTATGTAAAGTGAATTATCAGTGATTTATTAGTGAAAAATCTTGTCTTATCGTTGCTTTGACACGAAGCTGAGCATTTTGTCCAACGCTACCTTGTGCGCATGAGCATGAGCCCGTGCTCATCGAAAGATTAATGTGTGTGTATCGATTAAATTGTGTTAGTATTGATGAGTTCATCGACAGCGTTGTCAAGCAAATCTGATCGGCTGATCGCTTGCCGGACTTCAGTAATACCTACTATCTAGCTGTGGCCTTGAACAGCTGTTCACGTACTCTTGCTACATAAGTGTGTAATGTTCTATTACTTATACGAGACGACTGTTCTCTGGACTATTTATTGTTTGCGCTACACACCAGCATAAGCTATACTTGCTGTTATTATTGTGTGATGACTGGTATGTGAGAGAGCAGCTGTACCTCATTGTTTACGCTTTCGTACCTATATCTACTAGCGGGATACAAAGTGTCTATCTGTCTTAGTGAACTTGTCACACCTACGTTATTACTAGCCAGCACTCTGTTTGTATAACACTACTTATCTGCTCAATATCATTCTTCGATCGATTTTCGGGCTATGCCTGTAAAATGTTTGAAATGCTCTAAATTCATAGTCACTAATTTTACTTGCTGCTCTGACTGTACTCGTTCCTTCCACCCTGGCTGCGTCAGGTATTACCTGGACACGAAAAACGCACTCGCTTGCTGCATCAACCATTTCACTGACACAATGGCTCAGCGATTTCGAGCACTCGGCCCTGAGCCCTCTGCCAATATGTCAATCGATGATCTCCTCAACTCTTCGATCGTGTCTAATATTGCGAATTCATCACCTTCGACACTTAATAATCAGTCTGATAACTCTGATGCTATTTGGTCCAAAGTGTTGAAAAAACTTGATAACTTAGAGGCGTCTGTGGCAAAAATTGATCGTTTTTGTGAACGTCAGGACAAAACAAATGTTGAATTTCGCGAGCTGCTGGGGAAGATCCCAAAAATTGAAAGAGTCGTCATTGACCATGCGAGCTACATAAATCAACTCCAAAATGATCTACGTGTTCTGAAAAACGATTTAGACGTGCTCAAAAATGCCTAAACTGAGTCAAGCTCAATTATGAGTCATGATTCTGAACTCAAAATTACTGGCCTACCTGTGAACTCTTCGATGACCTCGTACGAGATCGTCACTCGCATTTTCAACGCTTTGAACATTGGGCATCTATCCGGCCACATTCTATCAGTTCGTCCTCTGCCTGCACGTCCATCGAACTCGTCTGACAAGTCACAATCATCACGCTTCGGGGGCTCTTATGTTGTTACACTGACGTCAGGATCTGTTCGCAAGATTGTCCTAGGTTGTAAGCGCGCAAACAATAGAAATTTAACTCTCTCTAACATTTTTGGTAATGTTGAATCCAGTGTTGCAAACTCAAAAATTTTTATCAACGAAATGTACTCCCGTGAAACTCATAAATTGCTCATGGCCGCTCGAGTAAAAGCCAAAGAACTTGGTGTTCAGTATGTTTGGGCAATGAATGATATAGTCTATGCTCGTAAAACTGATGGTTCAGAACGTCACATTGTCTCCACCTTACATGATCTTGATTTAGTCGTATGAATTCATCCTCAGACTTGTGATCTCGCTGAACTGACGGGTCAAACCCTGCGTTTATTCCATCTATCGTTGACCCAATGATCTTATGTTTGAAAACTCTCTATATGATTTAAATCGTTTTTCACTTTCGGACTCACGTATTATCATTTCGGATGATCTTAATTGTAAACTACTTTTGGTTAACTTTGAATCTAATTATTTGCGTAGTATCATCTATTCGCTTAATCTGCACCTTAAATCGAGCCATAATGCATACATCTGTTCTCTTTTTTTTTCTTTTGGAATGTATGAAGGGCTTATGCCTTATCTAGCCTATTCGCTTTATTTTTACTATGTTTGAGTTACTCGTACTAGTGGCTACTGCTCATCCCGTTAGAGTCTATTCGCTTTATTTTTACTATGTTTGAGTTACTCGTACTAGTGGCTACTCCTCATCCCGTTAGAGTCTCATATTACTCGATATTGTAGTCTTATTATGTATTGTAAGTCAGTAGGTTAATCTCGATAAATTGTGATGAATTATTACATACGCCGTGAGTGAATTATATTAGTGTTTTTAATAAATTCAATCTTTCATTCTGCTCTGAGCTTATACTCATAGTTTAGTGTTAGTTATAATATCAGCATAAGTGAACTTGTATTAATATCTTTTTTGCCTAAAAGTTATACTGAGGCATAAGAAATATACATCACATCTCTCTCTCTCTCTCTCTCTCTCTGAGAGAAAGATTCTAGTCCATGTCCTAAGAGGACCCTAGACTAAATAAATTAAATTATTGTACTAAATTATATTAACTATATTGTTTTCAATTCACACTAGTTATAGACTAAACTAAAATCAAATTAGTTTAGTAAAAGATTATAACCTGTATATTGTATGTACCACTTTGTCCACTATTTGCCCCAAAGTTTACTAGGGCATAAAATAAAATCAAATCAAATCAAATCAAATCTCTCTCTCTCTCTCTCTCTCTCTGCAGCTGTCACGGGAAATTTACATTTTAACACAGTAAGACGGGCCGTGGAGTTCGCATAATTTTACGGGACCTTCGCAAAATAGATGCGACGATCGTCGTTCGATAATTGACAGCGGGAGAATCCGGCGGGTACGACGGCCCTGACGGAACGATAGAAAAACGAACAAGTCTTAGATGCCAAACGAATATTTTTGCAAATCCTGAACATTCTCGAGCCTTCCGTGAGATTCCCGTTGTCTCGTTCTTGAGTGAGGCGTGGTTAACAGCGTTGACAATGGAATTCGAAATGGCCTCTATCTCTTTCCCGAATCGCTCACATGAAATAAAATGTTCCGGGACGCAAATTAATAAATGATTAACAAAATTATCGCCCTAGACAAGCCCTGTGAGATAATCGTGTGGCCGAAGTATCGAGCAAAGATACTGGGAAGTTGTTCTTTTTCGAACTTTGCATTTTAGTGACGGTCTCAAAAAAAACCGTCACAATATATCTAAATATCGGGTATAATAAACCCGATTAATGAATCCAGAATAAGAGTTCCGTGTGAACGTAGTAGTCATTGCTCTCTCTCTCTCTCTCTCTCTGCAACTGTCACTGGAGACTGGCTTTCATGAAAATGGGTTATAGCTGGCCTCAAGAGGCCTTTGATAGTGTTGTATACAGACACGTTAAATCTTTTATGTTTTAGTAACTTTTGCATAATCTTGAGCCCGTGCAAAGTTTTTTCTCAGCAATTACGCGACCGATCATGCTGATTTTGGGCGCAATCGAAAGAGAATTTCTTAATTAGCTAAAAGTTCAATTTTTAAGTTCCTCAATTGCTTCTGAGCTTCGTAATTCAATAAAATGACATGCCAATTTTACCCCCACCACCGCGAAAAGTTTTGTTTCGAGAAAGTATAGTCTCGGCGAGCCTCGGGTCAGCAGACGACAGGGCTGTCAATGTACTTGTCCCGAGACTCTACCGAGTCTCTTGATAGATAATCTCGATTTATCGATGCGATTGTGTTGCAGTTAGACTCAGAAATTGAATTTATCGCGAGATGTATCTCTTTTCATCCGAGAAGTTTGCGCACGCTCCAAGATGTCGAAAACACTAACTGCCTTTTTTTCTTCCGTTGCCACCACGAAATCTCTTTCTTTTTTTTCTCTTTCAACGCCTGTCCGGTGACAACGTTTTCAATGTTAATTTTTTCCTACTATCGTTGTCTTACTTCCTACGGAACAATCTTTTTTTTTCCAACTCTAGAAAAAGATCCTTCCATGACCGGTGTAACAGCTCCAAATATTGTACGTAAAATCTTATTATATTGGAAATTCGTTACCACTAGCTGATCAAGGTCCATATTTTAAATTTGATTGTTCGAAAATTGTAACGAAAAACAGTTTGAGGTACCCGAATATTCAACTATTGGGCCAAAGTAAGTGTTTTTTGGCATTTTTCGAATTTTTTCAACGTTACTAGCCGATTAACACACAGAAAAAATCGTACTTCCACTACGGGCGGTAGCTTAAAGTGTTTGGCATATAATCAGCTATTTTTAGAAATTTTTCCAGATTTTTAAAAAGGGACTTTTTTTTGGCCTTTTTTGGACTTCTTTTTTTTTTTTCTATGGCTGTTCAGAAAAATCTGAAAAAATTCCAAGGTGTCTTTTGAGCTTCATATAATCATATAAAAAATATTTAACCAAATCGGCGAGGGTCAGGGAAAAAGTCTGCCGGTTTGACGTGGAATACCTCATATATTGCAACGACATAAGCTCAATTGAATTGTGCGCACCGGAGAATTAGAGCGTAGGCGCTCACAGCGACTGTCGGCAATGATCTGCGGAATGGGACCAAGTGCCCACCGTTCCGATCTCGTAATACTTCGATGCTTTCTTTTCACTCTCATTACCATTTTTAACTTTATTATCCCATTCATAATTTAAAATCTAACGAGACCCGATGTCAGGTCCAAACATAAGAATAAATCACAAAAGAAAAGGACAAAAGTTTCCAGGTAATAGATTTTATTAACGAATTAGGACGAGTGTTTGCATTAGCGCATGCGTGCCAGCTGAAGCAACCAATCGTGTCCCTACTTTGAGCAAAGAGAGGATATTGTTTATGACAAATTGTTTATGACAAAAGATTGTTTGATATTATTGGAAATTGTGTAAAAAGGGTCGATTGGTTCAGATAAAAGAATAAGAATCATGAAATCGATCAGATAATTATTTAATGATTGAAATTAAAAAAAACCTGGCGCATGCGCGTTGCAAGCGCACCTCTCAACAGCGAATACGAGCTCAAGGCCAGAGAGTGAGCACCAATGAGAAATTATAGAATTGGAAACCTGGTTTGAGATTAATTTTGACGAACGAATCGACGTTCGAGTTATTTTTAGCTTTACCCTTATTATGATTTCATTGGTTCGAGCGGTATAAAAAACCGTGCGTGGAAGCCACGAGAGCTCAGTCTTGACTCGAACTCCAGGAGACAACATACTCCCGAATAGTAGAGACATTCTGACCTAGACATCAATCGTCACCTTTTTTATCCTCTAAATTCTACTCAGAAAGGGCCAGAACTGTGCGGGTTCGTGCAGTTTCAAGATTGGAGGTTAGAACATCCTACCTATTCACACTGGGAGGGCCGGAACCGAGCGGCTCCGTTCGGTTTCGAGATTTTCAGTGTGAAATCAAATTTGTTACTTTAATAATATTAGTTGTTAGGGAGAGCAGTGGCCTAGGGGACGAGGGCTCGGGTCCGCACGCAGGCGACCCGGGTTCAAATCCCGCCATACACCTCTGAAATTTTCATGTGTTTCTGAGCTGCAATCCTGGTGGCTGGGCAACCACCTTAAATATCGGAAGGTCCAAAAATCCTCGCTATGTTGCATGGGCGGTCGAAGCACGGTTTGGCGGTGCCTCCCGAGCGGTTCTTATCGCTCGGATGGTGGCCCCCTAGCCGTGCATCGGCTGGCTCATGGAACTGGATGGAAAGAGGAGGTGGCCCTCCTAAGCGCTATCTGGTGGCCGTGTTCGAGTACACTCGCATTGCCAACAGGGGGCATTAGTTGTGGCTACACGCTGTATCGGTGAGGTTTTCGCGGTTTCCCTCCACCCTTGGCAAATGCGATACAGTGAAAAACGAAAGTCGGTCCGTGCCGCAAGGGGAAACAGGGGGGGTCGGTAAAAACCCGAAAGGGTGTACAGTGGTAGATGAATAAAAAAAAAAAAATAATATTAGTTGTTGTTTGAGTGAGGAAAATAAAATGAAATACTGAGAAAATTAGAGTCAAGTTTGTTTATTGAGAGCCTCTGGAGACTCAAGGTAAGAATAACCACGATAGGCGTTATCAAAACGATTCTCTTTTGACGGTCAACCAAACGAAGAATAGAATCAACGGTGTCATCCAAATTGATTAAAATTCATTTAAATTGTATCAAGAGACTCGGTAGAGTCTCGGGACAAGTACATTGACAGCCCTGTTGTCTGCTGGCCCGAGGCTCGCCGAGAACACACTATCTCGAAACAAAACTTTTCGCGGTGGTGGGGGTAAAATTGGCATGTCATTTTATTGAATTACGAAGCTTAGAAGCAATTGAGGAACTTAAAAATTGAACTTTTAGCTAATTAAGAAATTCTCTTTCGATTGCGCCCAAAATCAGCATAATCCGTCGCGTAATTGCTGAGAAAAAACTTTGCACGGGCTCAAGATTATGCAAAAGTTACCAACACATTCAAGAATTTGACGTGTCTGTATACAACACCATGATAGGCCTCAACGCCCGCCTCAAGACCCATTTTCATCAAAGCCAGTCTCCAGTGACAGATGCAGAGAGAGAGAGAGAGAGAGAGAGAGAGCAATGACTACTACGTTCACACGGAACTCTTATTCCGGATTAATTAATCGGGTTTATTATACCCGATAGATATATCAAGAGACTCGGTAGAGTCTCGGGACAAGTACATTGACAGCCCTGTCGTCTGCCGGCCCGAGGCTCGCCGAGACTATACTTTCTCGAAACAAAACTTTTCGCGGTGGTGGGGGTAAAATTGGCTTGTCATTTTATTGAATTACGAAGCTCAGAAGCAATTGAGGAACTTGAAAATTGAACTTTTAGCTAATTGAGAAATTCTATTCCGATTGCGCCCAAAATCAGCATGATCGGTCGCGTAATTGCTGAGAAAAACCTTTGCACGGGCTCAAGATTATGCAAAAGTTACCAACACATACAAGAATTTGACGTGTCTGTATACAACACCATGATAGGCCTCATCGCACGCCTCAAGACACATTTTCATCAAAGCCAGTCTCCAGTGACAGATGCAGAGAGAGAGAGAGAGAGAGAGAGCAATGACTACTACGTTCACACGGAACTCACACGGAACCCCATTATAACCAAATCGGAATAAGAGTGCCGTGTAAGCGTAGTGTATGACGTCTACACAGTGAAACGGTTATTAACGGAGTTTTGACATAATCAAGTGCAGGACGTCCGAAAAATTTCGATTAATGGATTTAATAAAAATATTCAACGGAGATTCTGAGTGAAGTTCTGTAATGATAAAGTGCGAGATAAGCGAGTAAATTGGATAAATTGTGAAAAAAATGATCTCAGAATAAACTTTTGAACAGACTGGTAAGCATTTTTTTTCGTGATCCTGTGTATTCAAATCTCACAGTGAACATATTCATCTACAATCGTCCCTTTAAATCGGAAGAAGTCCAGTGGCAGATCTCGGCATAGAAAATAGAAAAAACACAGGAAATAAGGTAAAAATAATTGTGAAAAGTGATAGAAAACAATAAAAGCAAGGCAAGTGATAGTTTAAAAGAAAAATGATATGAATTAACAGCAAAACATGGATGTATCAACTCAAACAATCGAGACGGTCAAACGTCTCAGTTTCTCCATGCGAACCGGCGCAAAGGGAGATTGGGAAGCTTTTGAATCTAAGGAGGTAGACGAGGTTCGGCGTTTCGAAACACAAAAAAAAACATAAGAAAGGCGATAAAAAGTGTTAAACAATCGACGGGGACCCAGTCCATGCCATCAAAGGACAAAAGTGTTCAGGCGTTTATATGGCGCAGGATCCCGATCGATATCGATCAAAGCCGTTGTTCGAATCGGAATAGAGTAAGGGAGTTCGTCAAGAACGAACAATTCAAAAGATTATTTGAGGAGATGCGAGTTCCAAAATTATTGTCTCCCATTCGGGACTATGAAGACGATTATTCCAAAATGCCGATCACTACAGGGGAGTGGAGAAATAGAAAAAGATACGAAAAAAGAGAAGAAACTGAGCAAGAGCTACGAAAAAGAAAAAGGGAACAAGAAAAAATAGAAATAAAAAAATATAGGCAGGAGATCCAAATCAGTCAGGCATGGATGAGTTGGAGTCCAGAGGAGTTTTATTGGAAACAGAGTAGTGACTAACAGTAATCAAAAAACAGGAGGAAGTAGAGATTTAGATCATTAGGAGGTGAAACAAAAACTGATAAGTGCCTCTAATGAATTCTTTTAGTTCTTTTTTCGATCTCTTTACTAGACGATATAAACCAAATAAGATTTTTTTGTTGCTGTGATATAGCGTTTAAGAAAACATTATATTTTTGTTAATGATCAAAACGGAATTTTGATTTAATTTTGTTATTTGCCAGTGAGCAGAAATTATTATCTCTCCTCGCATCAATGAAAAAGTCAGAGAAACAATGACCAAGTGTATATTTTCTTTTACTATTATGAAAACTTTATCTTTTGTTTGTTATAATATGAAGGACCAAAAGCATTGAATTGGCTCCCTGAACAGCATTATATTTTGTACACTAGCACTATCATTGAAACTGATCTTTATTTCTTTTTTTTTTTCACTAAAAGATGTGAGATATTTTCTTTGTTGTAAACAAGAACAAAGTATATATTTGCAAGAAGAGCAAACAAGAAAGTAGGATAAGAACCTCTAATAATTTTTGATAAATTTTATCTTTGATAAGTATTATTAACTGAAAGGTATAAATAAGTTATATACACTGTGATAAAGCAAAAACGGTTTATTTTCTTTATGGGCAAACAAAAAACAGCCGAATTATTTCTGTTAATTGCCAACTAGTCAAAAAAGTAAAGTTATTTTCTCATTCGACTGGGGCAAACTTAAGAGTTAAGAATATCTTCATTTTATAAGGACGATACGATATATCTCCTTCTACACAGAATTTTTCTTCGTTGTTTTGAAAAAGAGAACCAAAACTCAGGCTCTCAATTATACTACTGAGATTTATATTATATTTTTTTTATTGAAGATATTACTTTGATGTTTATACAAAACAGATTTCTACGAAATCTAAACAAACATAATTAAAATTGAATAAACGTTGATTTTGATTCACGATGTTTCCGGCATTTTTCTTCCGACACGAATTCAGAAACTAATAGCATAGTTTTTTTAATTTTACCTGAGATTTGAAACGGTCAATTAAGAGAAAAACAATCCTCAGAGAGCGAAAACAAGAAAAACATAAGGCGCAAAAAATTTTTTTTATATAAAAGAAAATAGAAAAATGGTAGGGATAAAATTGTAACTCCCCACGCCCTGAATCATCGAATCAGCGCATCGGCCGCAGAGAGGGGAGAACAACCGAGCGAAGAGAGGGGGACACCGGATCGGTATAAAGCAGACCGGTCAGATCAAAAGACCAACAGTCAACGGCGAGCAGAGCTAGAGGCTACATCTCAATTCCTATCATCAACTCTTATATCTCAAAAATGATCCATCAATTTGTACCTGGAGTGGTGATGCCATCTTCGTGGCCAGCAACCTGGGAGGGTACTCTCGAAATTATTATTCTGGAATTTCTGAGTCCAACAAACTTTTCATATACAACACCGATAAAATTCGAGGAGCTGGGGCTATTCGAGGAAGAAATGTATCTTGATATCATCGAGAGGCAACACGGTCAACGAGTATCACCGAACATAGACCGCATGTATGCCGTAATAAATGGAGACCGCGCCTGCCGTGGAAGACTAATCAACATCGAGGATGGAGAAGCTACTCTATCACTCATCGATAGAGGTATGACGCTCATGCATCCTGTCCACGACCTCTGCAATCTACCACACGAATACATCAGTGTGCCAGCATTTTGCTCCAAGGCATTCATCTCAAATATTCAACCGTTCTATGGCCATCGATGGGAAACGACCTGCTGTATGCACTACCAAAGAAAGCTCGTCAACAAGAGAGCCACTATCAACATCATAAGAGATCACCCGTTGCTTGAAGGGCATGAAGTGGATCTTTTCATCACATCGTATCAGATAAATCTTGGTAACAGCCTTATAAAAAACGAGTATGCTCTACAAGGCGAGTATGCTTTTTCGCTTCGAGATGACATCAAAAGTGCATCGACGACAGAAATATACGAATTGATGGGTGATCAGCAACAACAAGAATCTTTTGATCCGGTGGCCGCAGAGCTGAGACAACTAGAACGTCTTGACCTCCTTGATCTCGAAGAAGAACAAGCAAGAGAAGTCGATCTCTGGTCCAATTAAGCCATCATCGTTTTCATTACATCAGCATCACCAGCAGACCATCGCCCTGCCCTCCAAATAACCCTGTTTAGTTGCTTTCATTTCGTCTTTCGTTGAGAACAAAAAAATTATTTCGATTCTCAAAATCTCTTTTTGTTCTGGGGGGCGTTGAGACGAACGAGACCGCGCGCCAATATACCGACGCAGTAGAGCGCGAGTACGCGCATCGCTCAACCGCGGCGCCAGCGTCCGGGCCCGTATATCGACCGATACGGCATAGATCGCTTTAAAAATTGCTTTTATGAAAAATAACTTAAATAACTTAACTCTTTGAGTAAATTATCGAACGCATCTTTTCAAGGAACATTGCGCATACTAAATAGAACAAATCTCAGAGTAAAATAAGATAATAATTAAAGAAAATTTTATTAAAGAAATTTTAAGTCTGAAATTCAAACAGACTCGCGCGCTTTTCAATCATAGCCAATCAAGAATATCGGCAAATTAAAAGTTTTCTCGTATGGCCAATCACAAAAATCGGCCAATCATTAATTTTTGAGAGCAGCGAATCGGAAAAAACATCGATTCTCATTCGCAACAAGAATTATAGCTCAGAAAATTGACCAATAATGCTCGAGTAAGAATAAATATTAACCAATAAGATAATTCTGAGAAATTAATCGGGTTTGAGATTATCTTGCAGAGCGAATGAGAATCGAGAATGAATTCCGCCATAATTATTATTATTATTCTCCATTGTTTTCGCGGATATAAAAAGGGCGAGCGCAGAAGCCTCTGGGCCAGTCTAGTCCTCATCACGCTAGACCCGCATACGCAAAAAGAATACGCACACCGCCGATCTAGCCCTACCTCGCTAGATCCGCATTACGCAATATATTAGCCGATCTGAGATTGAGCACCTCAGATCCGCATTACGCAATTATTATCAATCAGTCATACCATTTCGTAAAAGATACTCTCGGAGAAATAAGAAAAATAATTCCCACCACAGTGAAGAGGGCGGGTTTCATGCGATTCCGTGTGGAAACCAGATTCTTCCTGTGTGTATCCGATCTAGTTCGGGGGGGCCGGGACCTTGCGATTCCGTTTGGTCTCAAGAACCCTGATAGATTTCCTATAACCCTTTCTTCCTACCTTGCCGTATCTGGAGGGCTGGGGCAGTTCGGGTACGTTCGGCCCTAAGATTCCGGATACTCCAATCTTTCGGTATTCTCTGAGCTGTTGTGTCCGCGAAGACCGTCTCGAAGGGACGAGTTATCAAGGACGAGTATTTAAGGGATTGAGGCCAAAAGAGTTGAAACTCCAACTCAATACTTTTGTAACAAGTTAACGATAAGTTTATTTAAGTAGATACAAATTAGAGGTTTATTTGCCTCGAGACCAATCGTTCGGAATTTCGTCAAAGACTGGCGATTTTTGTTTAGTCGGTAAATTTATAGACTCAGCGATTTCCTCCTACTCTTTTATTATTTTATTCTCGAATGTTCGATGGAGGATTTTCAGGTCGACGGACTCACTTGGAGACAACCTTCGAGTTGCTCGAGTTGGTGCATTTATGCTGAGGGTGCTTATTGCTATTCCAGCTTATTTTATGAGTGCTCGGGCACAACATCCCTCCCCCTTTGGGAGACGAAATTTGTAATTTCGGCTAATGTGCACGAATAAAATTAATAATTTTTTGGAATTTGGTCCCTTGGCATTACAATTTTTGTTTACATTGGTATTCTTATTATTATTTACCCATTTTTTGTAATGTTTTTCGATATTCCCTTTTTATTCCCTTTTATATATTATATATATATATATATATATATATATATATTTTTTTTTTTGTTGTTAAAGTTATTACATTGAACTGTTTGTGTTTGATTGTCTAGGAATTGGTCGTACAATGACTTTTTCTTCAGTTAGATCGGTAATTGACTGTTCTCTCTTTCTTTTATTCGGCCTTGCCATGAATGTTGGTGCCATTTCGATGTCGTTTGTACTTTGGATTAGTCTGATTCGTTCGCAATGTTTGATTTTAAATACTGTTAGTACGACGATTATTATTATTATTAATGTCATTGTAATGGCACTTAGGGAGTAATTTCCTACGATGTGGTACGGATGTGCCCATACGTTAGGTTGTTCTTCTAGTTTTTTCTTTAAAATTTCAATTCTTTCGCCTAGGGCGTTCGTTTCTAATGGATTTGTTATTATTTTTGACGGTATGCTGTAATTGAAGATTGAGTGATTAATATTGACATTTTTTATCATGCTTGTTAGGTTGTACAAAGGTGCAAATACGATTGATTCATCTTGGTTAATTTCTCTTACAGTTAACAATTGATAATTCGCTGATGTGACGGAACATTCTCCGTCCAAAGCCAAGAGTCCCGTATCGCTGATAATAGTGTGTACCGTCGATGCGTTTTTACAGTCTATTCTGACGTTTTCTGGTTTAGGTGCTACGAAAAGCCACCTACCCTCTTTTTCTAGGGTTATTACTATGGTTTTTTCCAGTTTTACAATTCTTTGGTTACAAGATAATTCTTCCGGTGTGCTACCTAGATAAATAGCTATTTCGCATGGAGTGTTATCTCTGATTATTTGTAGAGATTGTTTAGGTTTGTAATAATAGGTTTCGTCTACTTTTTTGACTTTGTTAAGTTTTTCTTCAGTTAACGATAAATATGTTCTTTTGTAACTGTCTATTATTATGATTTTCTTTGTTGTTTCGATAAAATGAAATTGACTTCCGTTTACTCTAGTTGGTAACGGATATACTTTGTTGATTTTTAATATTGTGTTCTCGACTAGTGGGAATTTAATTACTAGTACGAATCTTAGATTTGCTGTGTAGCTTGTGATTTCGGCAGTTTTTAATAAATTTGTCATTTCGCTACTTTTAATGTTTGTTGGGAAGTTTAATCCTTTTGGAATGTAAGGAGTAGCTTTTGAAAGATAGTCGGTTAATTGTTGGGGTGAAATTACTGTAGGGTTTATGGTTCCCTTGTAAATTTCGGTTAGGAAGTTTGCTACTTGGTTTACGTCTCGGTTAAATGCGTCGATAATAGTCGTGACTGCATTAATGTTTTCGTCTATTAATTGTTTTTCTTTTATTTTTGAAAATTGTCCTTCAACTGTATTTTGTATTTTCTCTATAGCCGTTCTTAGGATGTCAAGATTGTCGATAAATTCGCTAGTAGTTTGATTATATAAATTCAGTGTGGAATGTAATATTTGTAAATTTTCTTTAAGCATGTCTTCGTGTGTTTTTTGTCTATTCGCTATTTCGTCGATTTTTTCGTTTATTTTTTGTGCGTCGTCTTCATCTAGATTTCCTGTGATTGCTTTTATTATGGTATCTAGACCGTTTATTAAGCCTCTTTTTGTTCGCGTTTCGCCGGTACCTGCGAAATGGTATATCGCTATAATATTTGAATGTATTTTTCGTATCATCGGTCTCAAACTAGTCTCTATACTCGCACAGAGTATGTCATTCGTTGATTTTTTGCAAATTTCGCTTAGAGTATCGAGTGCTCTCATTAAAGAATCTTCCTTCCTTTCCATAAAATGCAAATCCATGTGGATTGCTAATTTCCATGTTCCTTTTACCAAATATAACGATCCTATTTCCTCGTAATATATTCCGGGTGATGTTTGGAATTTTTCCACTCGGAATTTGTATTTTACCGACGGTTCGTTTCCTCCTACGAATCCGCTCATGACCGCGTACCTGTAAAGGTATTACCATTAGAGTGTCTGACGGTCGGTAATGTAGGGAGTTTAAATAGGTGGGTATGGTAGGGTATTTCTATCCCGGTGTATTCTGGCGCTGTACCTTTATATTCTATCTTTTTTTTTTTTTTTTTTTTTTTTTTTTTTGGTGCTTCATTCAAATTTGCTTATTCTGCATTTTTGTTTTCTTTCTCGGTGCATTATCTTTCCGCGAGTTAGTTGCAATCCAGACGTTCTTCGTACCATTTCGTGTTTTCTCAAGTACAGTAAAAAAATTTTTTCTTCAACATGTCTGATGAATACACATTGTTTTTCGCATCGGACGATGTGTTTTTACGCGATCGCGCGATTTTTGAGTTGGTGGAGGACCACCGGCGGGAAATTTCGGTGAGTTTTCGATACTTTAATTTTTTAATCTCAAAATATTTCTTCTTTTTTTTGATTTTTTAATTTTATTTTATGTGTTTTCTAAATTTTTTCAGATTGCTGTTTATGGGCCGTGGTTTGGTCATCCTCGGCGTCGGGTGACCGATTTAGACTACCTGGCCTACATGTTCCGGCCACAAATTACTGTAAGTATTGTAATATTTTAGTTTTTATTTAAATTTAATAAATTGTATGTAAGTTTTCTTTTCTATTTTTATTAATTTTAATTCATTTTTCTCTTTTTGTTTTTAGGCTATTCTTCAAGAAATTGGAGATTATCGGCGGTGGGTCCGTGAGACCCACCGTATCGATGAGTTTGGACGGTATCCGGGAGCCGAAGGGTTCGATATAGGATTCATCCGTTGGATGTTCGAGGGGCGGTGGGGCCAGGAGCACCCTGAGGATAATTGGGACCATCCGGCCTGGTCCCACCCCAATGGCGTTGCATCGGCGTATGACGCCGATTAAAATTTTCTCATTTTTTTTTTTTTTGAAATTTTGTAATTTTTCAATTTTAATTATAATAAATCTTTTCAATTTTTCCCTGTAATTCTTCCGATTGTGTTTGTTTTTGTTTATTTTCCTTTCCTTTCCTATTTTCCTTTATTTAATAATTATATAAAATTAATTAAATTATATAAAATCCAATTATTTATTTTTCCATTATTTATTTAATTATTTCTTCTTTTTGAGTCTTGACGTTGATTGGTCTGCTTTGGAATCGATGCTCGACAGTCGAATTGAACATTAAGGTCCTCTTTCGATGTACGAATTGTCTAGAATTATCGATGTTCCTCAGCAATCTGGTTCTCTTCCGTTTCACCTCGTAGACGTGTCAGGTTTCTTGAGTTGTGGCAATCCCACCGCTGCCACCAATGTTGTGTCCGCGAAGACCGTCTCGAAGGGACGAGTTATCAAGGACGAGTATTTAAGGGATTAAGGCCAAAAGAGTTGAAACTCCAACTCAATACTTTTGTAACAAGTTAACGATAAGTTTATTTAAGTAGATACAAATTAGAGGTTTATTTGCCTCGAGACCAATCGTTCGGAATTTCGTCAAAGACTGGCGATTTTTGTTTAGTCGGTAAATTTATAGACTCAGCGATTTCCTCCTACTCTTTTATTATTTTATTCTCGAATGTTCGATGGAGGATTTTCAGGTCGACGGACTCACTTGGAGACAACCTTCGAGTTGCTCGAGTTGGTGCATTTATGCTGAGGGTGCTTATTGCTATTCCAGCTTATTTTATGAGTGCTCGGGCACAACAGAGCAGTAAAATTAAAAAAAAAACTTGCTTTCACTCGAATTTAATGAAAACACCATGACTGATTGATCAAAAACGCTCTTATTTAGCTCAGGGCTTAGGAAATTTATTATTCGCGATTTGATTAACTAAAAGAGTTTAAAAAATTTAAATTTGCTGTTTGCGGAATTTTGAGAAACATATTATTCGTATCAATTGTTAAATTTATAATTTGCGAAGCCTATTCATTTGATTGCAAAATTTATAATCGAATATATTTTTTTTTTTTTTGCGAAACTTATCAAGAGACTCGGTAGAGTCTCGGGACAAGTACATTGACAGCCCTGTCGTCTGCTGGCCCGAGGCTCGCCGAGACTATACTTTCTCGAAACAAAACTTTTCGCGGTGGTGGGGGTAAAATTGGCATGTCATTTTATTGAATTACGAAGCACAGAAGCAATTGAGGAACTCAAAAATTGAACTTTTAGCTAATTAAGAAATTCTCTTTCGATTGCGCCCAAAATCAGCATGATCGGTCGCGTAATTGCTGAGAAAAAACTTTGCACGGGCTCAAGATTATGCAAAAGTTACCAACACATTCAAGAATTTGACGTGTCTGTATACAACACCATGATAGGCCTCATCGCACGCCTCAAGACACATTTTCATCAAAGTCAGTCTCCAGTGACAGCTGGAGAGAGAGAGAGAGAGAGAGAGAGAGAGAGAGAGAGAGCAATGACTACTACGTTCACACGGAACTCTTATTCCGGATAAATTAATCGGGTTTATTATGCCCGATATATATGTATTGTAACGACTTTTCCCGTGAGTCGCACAAAATATTCCTATCTCGAGAATTTTCTGGACGCCAGCCGAATATAACTTCGACAAATTTTATTTGAAAATTAACGAGAATGGAAGAATAGGTTTTTCCCGGTCGTAGCTGTATTTTGGAACCAATTTGGTAGAGGGGCGGGATTATGATAAAAATACGAAATAAATTCACATGAAAGGCAAACGATATCCGGAATTACAAGTTTGAGTTTATTTTAACAATGAAATTAAATAAATGAAATTTTTAACAATAAATTATTAGTTTCCGGAAAAATATGATTTTGATCTCGTTTTTCACGAGAAATATAAATTACACTGTTTTAATGTCGCCAAATTACAATTCAAATAAAAAGAATACTTTTTATCGAGATTACGAAATAATATTAAATTTTAGTTTCTCCGTCAAAAATTCGTTTGAATTATATAATCAAATTTATGATCCAACTCCAATCGTAAATTATACAAGTGAAAATTACAAGAGACTTGCTCGAGTAATTTCCTTTATTCCGAAAAGATTGGAATTGAATACTTTTCTAATTTCTTACGATAAGGACTCTCGTCGAACTAAATAAATTGAAAATCGAATTCCTCTCGGCAACTCTAAATAACCCAACGGAAAATACGGTAGTTATTACACCGTGAAATGACGTTATAATAATTAATTAATTAATTCTTTCAAACGCGAACGTACCCCGAAACAATATCGCTCTTTAATACGATAGTTCGAAAAGTTTTAAGAGCTCTTTTTTTTTCTTACAACCAAACAAAATCACAATAAAACAAAATGAAAGCGAGACGACGGCTCACCGCTACAGTTTCAGAAGATGGAAATCCGGAAAAAGACCACGGATGATTCCACTCGATAATTCCGGCTACGTCGTTTTCTTGTACAGGGTTGGCGACGGCTCGTCAGAAAACGTCAGGTTCCGTTGAGGTTCGATGCGAAAAGTCCCCGAACGATTACGGAAACGCGGTTTTATAGAATTTGGGTCCTAACCCCTCCACCCTTCGCCTACTCGCGGAATCTAGACTTTTCGAGAAAGTTCTCGCAATTCACCCCCATTTTCTCGCAAATTCAAATTTTCAGGGCGTTGGCGACAGTTGATTTGTGCCAACCGAGACTTCCCGAAGATTCCCGATGCTGCTTGACGCACCGCTTGAGATCAGACAGCTCAGGGTGAGGGCTTTGAGCTAGCGACCCCTCTCTCTCGATACTCGCGCTCCATCGATGACACCTCTGACTGACCTTGACGACCTATGCCTTCCCTTTCGATGAGTTGACGAAAATAGCGACGACCATAATATTTTCGATGTTTGGATTGCCGTCGTTCGCTCGTACAAAATAAAATAATAAAAATTAAATTAAATTAATACAAGGAAATACGCTCGCATTTGACTCCTTTTACATTTTATCGAGAGGAATTCGTCGAAACCCGACGTTTTCCTCCGTGCCGTGCCAATTTCTGTATTTTTCGTGACGTGGACCAAATTACCACGTCACAGTATATACACCCCATTATAACCAAATCGGAATAAGAGTGCCGTGTAAGCGTAGTGTATGACATCTACAACGGTTATTAACGGAGTTTTGACATAATCAAGTGCAGGACGTCCGAAAAATTTCGATCAATGGATTTAATAGAAATATTCAACGGAGATTCTGAGTGAAGTTCTGTAATGATAAAGTGCAAGATTAGCGAGTAAATTGGATAAATTGTTAAAAATAATGATCTCAGTATAAACTTTTGAACAGACTGGTAAGCATTTTTTTTTGTGATCCTGTGTATTCAAATCTCGCAGTGAACATATTCATCTACAAAATATAAAAATGCAAAATAAAATCAACAGTTATGGGTTATATTCACAAGCTAAAAGTGCGGATTGTAATTATATACAGTCTCCATAGGAGTTTATATGAACCAAAATATTTAAGAATTTTAGAAAAAAGAAGTGATATAATCGCAAAAATCCCCTCACGGGGAAAAAAACGTGGACAAGTACATTGGTGGTCCCTTGTTTCCCTATGATATTTAAAAAATCCAAAACGCCGCTTAGAAGAATTCAAAAAAAGTTACAAAATAAGTTGAGATCTGTTGAAATATACGTGGCCAAATACGGGAAGCTTTACTGCGTTTCAATAAATTTCTAAAGACGGTTTGATGTTTATAGAAAAAATAATCAAGTTTGGAAATTCAACTATGTCACTAACCAAATTGCAAACGTAAAAAAATAAGATCGAAAAAAAATTCTGAACGAAGTACTTGGCGAGGATTTTTCCATGAAATAAGCGTAGTGTATAGATCATGATCAAGAATTCGCCAAGTACTTCGTTCACAATTTTTTTACGATCTTATTTTTTTACGTTTGCAATTTGGTTGGTGACATAGTTGAATTTCCAAACTTGATTATTTTTTCTATAAACATCAAACCGTCTTTGGAAATTTATTGAAACGCAGTAAAGCTTCCCGTATTTGGCCACGTATATTTCAACAGATCTCAACTTATTTTGTAACTTTTTTTGAATTCTTCTAAGCGGCGTTTTGGATTTTTTTAATATCATAGGGAAACAAGGGACCACCAATGTACTTGTCCACGTTTTTTTCCCCGTGAGGGGATTTTTGCGATTTACAAATAAAATTACAAAATTAGTTAAGATCTGTTGAAATATACGTTGCCAAATACGGGAAGCTTTACTGCGTTTCAATAAATTTTCAAATACGGTATGATGTTGATAGAAAAAATAATAAAGTTCGGAAATTCAACTATGTCACCAATCAAATTGCAAACGTAAAAAAAATAGATTGTAAAAAAATTCTGAACGAAGTACTTGGCGAGGATTTTTCCATGAAATTAGTGTAATGTACACTAATCGCCAAGTACTTCGTTCAGAATTTTTTTATAATCTAATTTTTTTACGTTTGCAATTTGGTTGGTGACATAGTTGAATTTCCTAACTTTATTATTTTTTCTATCAACATCAAATCGTATTTGAAAATTTATTGAAACGCAGTAAGGCTTCCCGTATTTGGCCACGTATATTTCAACAGATGTTAACTTATTTTGTAACTTTTTGTGTATTCTTCTAAGCGGCGTTTTGGATTTTTTTTTAATATCACAGGGGAACAAGGGACCACCAATGTACTTGTCCACGTTTTTTTCCCCGTGAGGGGATTTTTGCGATTTAAGCAATATATCTACGAAAGACTCGGAATGCGCGAAAAAGTGTATTCTACGAAGGAGTGAGAATGTTCAATGAATTACCAGCAGAAGTAAAAGCGTGCGAAAAAATTGAACAGTCTAAAAGAATGATGGAAGAATGCATAATAACCGTAGTCAGATAATAATATATATATAGACACAAATATGTAAAGAAATGTATATCAAATAGCTGAGAAAGCTAATAAACACGAATCAATCAATCAATCAATCAAAAATCTCCCTCTCCCTCTCTCTCTCTCTCCCTCTCCCTCTCTCGAAAAGGATTGACGTGTTTCGTATCGGCTCTGTATTTTACTCAGATTATACGGGTCTAATTGTTTTGTTAAGTTGAAAATTCGTGTGCCTGTTGTTGTTAGTGATCTCGTCGCTTTGTGAAAATTAAATAAACGGGTGAACTCGAAATAAGAAATCTATTGGACTTTTACTTTGTGCTCAACTCGTGATGAGTAGTCAGATCGCCATATTGTACAACGTCGTTGTGAATTTCAGTGAAATGCCTGAATCAAAAATTTTGGTCCGTATATTATGCGTGACATCGTAAATAATTTCTGTGCTGGTCTAAATTATGTGAACAGTCTAAATCGTGAACAAATTGATCTAAACTTTCTGATGTTGGCTAAAATTGCGTGAAATTGTGATAAAAATTTGAGTGTCCGTTCGGTATTGCCACGTGTCTGATATCGTGAGCCATTACACTTTTCAAAATCCTGTGCTGTAAAACTGTGAACTAAACATCTCATGTGAATATATCTATTGAAACAGTGGCTGCTCATATTTATCACATTTATCACTCTATATTATAGTGCTGCAAAATTCCCCTATGTAAACCTGCAAAGTGTAGCTAAGACTCCGTATAAAAAGAACTATACTATTTAATTTAATTATTTTCATCGTTCTCTGAGTCTCTTTGCCTATCTGCTATATGGCCTTGAAAAGTATCTCAGAAATTTTTCTGTCATCTGAATACATTGATCACCGTGTAGACGGACTGTGTTATTGAAATTTAATTTTCACTACGCATGCTCCCATTACGTGCTATCTGAAGCTATCTCGAAAATCTGGTCAGATACACAATGATCAGTTGATACGAAAACGGAGATTGTCTGCGCATGTGCTGTGACTTTATCGATGTACGTGCCATCACTCAGGTTCGGACAGTGCTTTGATATGTGTGTGTAAAATCTGGCTCACTGTTATTGTGCGTATGTTGTTGGTCTTACCGTCTATAGCGCAGCTACCTGTCTATATCTACTGGTGCTCTCACTCTATCTCATCGTGACACATCACTATAATCGCAAAAATCCCCTCACGGGGAAAAAAACGTGGACAAGTACATTGGTGGTCCCTTGTTTTCCTATGATATCAAAAAAAATCCAAAACGCCGTTTAGAAGAATACAAAAAAAGTTACAAAATAAGTTAAGATCTGTTAAAATATACGTGGCCAAATACGGGAAGCTTTACTGCGCTTCAATAAATTTTCAAATACGGTTTGATGTTGATAGAAAAAATAATAAAGTTCGGAAATTCAACTATGTCACCAACCAAATTGCAAACGTAAAAAAATTAGATTGTAAAAAAATTCTGAACGAAGTACTTGGCGGAAATTTTTCCATGAAATTAGCGTAGTGTATAGATCTTATCATGAACTCGCCAAATACTTCGTTCAGAATTTTTTTACAATCTAATTTTTTTACGTTTGCAATTTGGTTGGTGACATAGTTGAATTTCCGAACTTTATTATTTTTTCTATCAACATCAAACCGTATTTGAAAATTTATTGAAACGCAGTAAAGCTTCCCGTATTTGGCCACGTATATTTCAACAGATCTTAACTTATTTTGTAACTTTTTTTGTATTCTTCTAAACGGCGTTTTGGATTTTTTTTTAATATCATAGGGAAACAAGGGACCACCAATGTACTTGTCCACGTTTTTTTTCCCGTGAGGGGATTTTTGCGATTTTTTATTTGCGAGCGAAACTCATTATTAATTGCGGAAACTTATTAATTGCGAGATCTATTTGATCGATCATAGTGCGAACTTGAGTATTCTTATTATTTGCGAAAATTATTCTTTGCGAAATTTATTTAATTGATTATTTTGCGAGACTTGTTTTTATTAATTACGAAAATTATTATTTGTGAATTTTACTATTTGCGATTCAAATAATAGGCGAGACATACTAAATTTGTTCATTGCGAAACGTATTATTTGCGAGAATTATTCCATACAATTTATAATTAATTCATTAACTGGCGAAATTAAATTCTTTGCGTGCGGAATTAGAAAATAATTTATCAATTTTTGTTGCGGAACAAGTAAAAATTTAATTGATTTGCGAAATAAAAGAAAAATATCGGAGACAAAACACATGTTAAAAACACTCAAACAACATTGAATAAAAAATTCTGTTATTTTGTTACTAAATTTCTATCGCGCTTTTGTTTTTCTTTCATGCCCGCTCCTTTACCATATAAGAAGCTCGAATTCACGCGTAACGGCGTGCTATCATAAAACGTACCGTTACAATATACACACCCCATTATAACCAAATCGGAATAAGAGTGCCGTGTAAGCGTAGTGTATGACGTCTACACAGTGAAACGGTTATTAACGGAGTTTTGACATAATCAAGTGCAGGACGTCCAAAAAATTTCGATTAATGGATTTAATAAAAATATTCAACGGAGATTCTGAGTGAAGTTCTATAATGATAAAGTGCGAGAGTAGCGAGTAAATTGGATAAATTGTGAAAAAAAAAATGATCTCAGAATAAACTTTTGAACAGACGGTAAGCATTTCTTTTCGTGATTCTGTGTATTCAAATCTCGCAGTGAACATATTTATCTACAAAATATAAAAATGTAAAATAAAATCAACAGTTATGGGTTATATTCACAAGCTAAAAGTGCGGATTGTAATTATATACAGTCTCCATAGGAGTTTATATGAACCAAAATATTTAAAAATTTTAGAAAAAAGAAGTGATATAATCACAAAAATCCCCTCACGGGGAAAAAAACGTGGACAAGTACATTGGTGGTCCCTTGTTTCCCTATAATATTAAAAAATATCCAAAACGCTTTGTAGAAGAATACAAAAAATGTTACAAAATAAGTTAAGATCTGTTGGAATATACGTTGCCGAATACGGGAAGCTTTACTGCGTTTCAATAAATTTTCAAATACAATTTGATGTTGATAGAAAAAATAATAAAGTTCGGAAATTCAACTATGTCACCAACCAAATTGCAAACGTAAAAAAATTAGATTGTAAAAAAATTCTGAACGAAGTACTTGGCGAGTTCGTGATCATGATCTATACACTACGCTAATTTCATGGAAAAATCCTCGCCATGTACTACGTTCAGAATTTTTTTTACAATCTAATTTTTTTACGTTTGCAATTTGGTTGGTGACATAGTTGAATTTCCGAACTTTATTATTTTTTCTATCAACATCAAACCGTATTTGAAAATTTATTGAAACGCAGTAAAGCTTCCCGTATTTGGCCACGTATATTCCAACAGATCTTAACTTATTTTGTAACTTTTTTTGAATTCTTCTAAGCGGCGTTTTGGATTTTTTTTTAATATCGTAGGGAAACAAGGGACCACCAATGTACTGAAACGTACCCGCACTCCCGATATAAAAATCCGATCCCGAACGCGAATACGAACGACGCGACGGCGCGATCGCCGACATTTTTACTCACGTAAACAACAACGACGCTCGCTCGTCCGGGCGGCGGCCATCTTGGGCATCGGCAACGAACAGCCGAGACTACCGACGCGAGCGTTACCGACGCCGCCAAGCGTCGAAAAAATCAAATAAATTATTCTTTTTATTTTCTTTATTTCTTTTCATTAAATTATCGTTCATTAACGCAATTAGGCTTAAAAAATCGGAAAAAAATCAATAAATCGAAACAAAATAAGCGCGACTTATAATTTTATTGAAAATTTAAATAATTTTGAATAAATAAAAATGCGTGTTACGGCGCATGCGCAGTAGCCAAATTCGAGAGAAAAATCGAAATATTTCTATTGTTTTCAAAATTAAGTAATTGTTTCTACATATGAAAAATAATTCGATGAATCATTAAATGATAATAATAAGCGGCAAATAATGACAAATTTGAAATAAATAAACCTGAAAAACATAAAAAGCGGATTTTCGCGCATCCGAGGATGCGAGAGTGGGGGTAGCGGCGAACGAATGTGAGAGCGTGAATGAGTAGTGGGGAGAGTGCTGAGCGAATGAGAAAATAGAACGTGCGCAGTAAGCGGTTCGAGATTAAAGTTAAGCGGCGCATCGAAAGCGAGGGAAAAGTGGGGTATAAAAGTCGCTGCGCGACCGCTCTCGGGATCAGTTCCTCTGATCACTTAGACTGGCTCGGACCTCCTAACAGAGCTCTCTCCAGTAGAACACTCTACCTAGTTCCAACAATTCATAAAACCTTTGTTCCTATTTTTCCTTGATGCCTGGGATATTGGAGGGGTTCGGCGACGTTCTCATCCCGTAGTCCAGGGTCACTCCTATTTTTTTTTACTTTCCGATTAATTGATGCATGGGACATTGGAGGGGTTCGGCGACGTTCTCATCCCGTGGTTCATGGTCAATTATTTCCTTACCTCGTAGATGCTCAGGACATTGGAGTGATTCGGCGACGTTTAGCTCCCGTGGTCTGGGGTCTGCATCCTTTCCTGTGTTGCAAGGGATATTGGCGCTATTCGGCGACGTTTAGAGCCCGTAGCCTGAGTAATACTCACCTTTTTTTATTATTTCTTTCATTTTTCATGTTTGTTGGAAACAGGTTAGAAACTATTGATTTATTTTGCCAAATTAACGTAAATTCAAATTGATAAAAATTTATAGCCGAGGCAGTGTGAGCGGAACTGGAGATTTTATTATACATCCAAGAGGTTAATCGTTAACAAAGAGAAATTATTCGTAAATAAAGTGATATTCTTAATAAAGTGGAAGATATTATAAAATAATTAAAGAAAGTGAATTGAATAAATACTCTTGGATTTATAATCAATTTTGAAATAAAACGATTATTATTATTATTCGGAACGACAATCCAAAAGGCAGCGGTAAGAACTTTGGTTTATAAAAAACAAAAATTTATCAAATTATTATTATATCGAGTCAAACCACTTTTGGATTGTGGTTAATTTTGAATATTTGAAAAGCGAATAGAAGCGAAATAAAGAAAAATAAAACAGGTTGTTCCAGGACAAATAAGAAAACATAAAAGCCAATTCACAATTAAATTTCATTTATTACAAAACATAGGAGACACACACAAAAAGCGAAACAGTCAAAAATAGCGTACAGGTCGTTAAATAACAAAGCGTGCAAATTAATAAACAGAACAGCGTGCGATAATCAATAAAACAAAAACAAAGCGGAAATAAAAGAAAAATTGTTTATTCATTCTGTAAATCTAGAAAATCCTCGTAGATTTTCTTACAGCAAATTGCAACAATTCTTATTTCTCTCGAATTTTCTTGTCCGTTAGAAATTCGAATACATCGCAAACAAATAAAAATAACAAACAAAGAAAATAAAAATTTGAAAGAAAAATAGAAACAATTCCGTAAATCCGGTAACGCGATCGAAATCTCTTTGTAAAATTTATCCGCGAGATTTTATTTTGTAAAACATCGTTCAATTGAATAAATTTCCTTTTGTTATATTTTTTCACATAAAACCGCGTTTTTCACGTTCTTTCATACCTGCTCCTTTTTAGATTTAAGAAGCACGAACCGACGCGTAGCGACGTGCACTCGGTCTATAAGTGTATAACGTTACAGTACTTGTCCACGTTTTTTTCCCTGTGAGAGGATTTTTGCGATTTACACTTACCTCATTGTAAATCGACGAACGATGATGCCCTACCTTGTCAGACCTTCACGATTACGTATGAATTAATCTAATTGAGCGTGACGCTCAATTTAAAGGAGGGAGTTGTTACGTCCTTGCCTTACGCTGAGCCCCCCCATAAATTTTTCATTGCACCTTATACAAAAGTACCATCAGACGGTACACTTTTATAAAACTACATCATCATTCGTCGATAATTAATAATAAGTAAATAATCGAGTATACACGAAAACTAAAAACTTTTTAAAAAGTAAAAAAAGAACGCCAAGTATTAAAAGACGCGACCTTCATTATAAAATAACTATTGCGCGCGAATAGAGCGCGCGTAGACGGCAATACATGCCGGTATCGTCTACGCGTTGAGAAACGCGAACGAGAGAGAACGCGCCATGCCGAGGAAGAGGGAACGCGCTGCCGCGTGCTGTCTCTCTCACTCAGCGGCGCGCGAGAAGTGGGGGTAGCCTCGTTCAGCGGGAACTGGGCGAAGAAGACGGGACAAATGTCACGTTTCACGCAAAGGACGTAAGTCCAACGTAAACAAACGCTCATTACGCCTTTCTGACTCCAAGGGACAGAAGTTCCCAAAACATTCGATTTTAATTCACAAAATTATGATATATCGAGATTGGCTGAACGGATTTACTTGCAACAAGGACCAATAGAAAGAGAAAAATCGGAAAAAAATCGTTACCGATATTCAGAATTTTTACGTAAACGGTTCGACCGTGAGAGCGATTCGAAAACTTTATGACGTCATAAAACCGGCATATTCGAGTATATCAGAGTGCGGCAGAGCTCGCGCTGGCATTTTTTCTTTTAATACTTGGCGTCGAGCCACTACCGCGTCTCTGGATTGTTTAATCGTACATACACTGAAATGTAACGTAAATCTTAAAACGAAACCTCCTCCTCAACATTCGATACCCATAGCCATTTTTACAACGCTTTCTAATCCTTAGAACAACTACCGAGCTGCACATATGCACTAGACGACTCGACTTCCAGTCGCTACAAAAAATCCTCTACATGACTCCGATGGGAACCGTCTAAGGAATTTCCCAGACTACCCTTAATCCTCAGATTTATTACATCCGCGACATTTCTCACATCTCTTCAAAATCTCGACAAAATCCGAACAGAGCAATAAAAACTCACTCTCAAATTTACTATTTCCAGAACCCTACAAAAACCAGAAACATTTGGCAAAACTCACATTTCTCACGCTTTCCAAACGCATGCTCCAATTTCAAGTGGAACACGTGCATATCTTAGAATTTCCGCTCAACGCACTTTTCTTAATTCTAAGAAATCTCAAGTAACTTTTCCTCCAATCATATCTCCGGAAAAGTCTCCCCTATATCCAAATCCAATCACCAAATTAGGTCACTCACTTTATGACCTATTACCCAATCCAAACTAAAAACCGTAAAGAACAACTCCCCTCTACAGCATCCTACCCCCAAAAATGCATCCTCACCTCTAACTCCAATTAGACCAACAACTTTAGTATATAGTTAGTTAGCATCGGACTTCGCAAGCGGTAGCACTCTTTATAACAATCCAAATCATCGCGCCTCTAATATATTTTATATTTAGACTCCGAACAATCACCAAGTGTCAATCGCGTCCGAAATCCTCTTCATTCATAAACTGAAACAATCGGCTAACTCAGAATTAAATACTTCAATCTCAACCCAAAAAGGAGATAACTGTAAAGACAAAGTGTAGTGTGTAAGTAACGATTAATAAATAAACATTACATTATTCACAATTTATCAACAGTTCATCGACATAGTGTTTATTTAAACGACCTCCGACATCGCTCCTGAGTTGATAAACCCTTTCCAACTCCGGATCCTACACTTTAAAGGGTCACGCATGCCCAATAATATAATAAACGTGTTCGGGAAACAGGTAAGGCTTAAACAAGACTCACAAGTGGCCACCATAAAAACTCATACGCCACTCCTAAATCGAGCACTCGCCGATCCCACTCAAATCTCCCGCTCGGGACGTAACAGTATAAGGAATCTTCCTGCCCATGACTTTTTGGTAAAATGGCTAATTCAAAAAAATCACATCGAAGGCGAAATCCATTGTTACTGTATGGTGGTACAAACTTATACGAAAATCGATTCGTCTCCGACTTTGAGGATCCCCTGATATCATTCACAACATTCGACGTCGATTGTATCGGTACAAATTATGTTCGAATACGTGTTAAAAGTACTTGTCCGGCCCATCACTTTTTACTCAAATAAAAAACAGGGTTTTTGAATCAGGGGAATGACAATCAGGGAATTGAGAAAAATACCTTCAGGTATTTTAACTTAATTGTATCAATCGTAAGAAAATGTAATTAAACTTTCCTGTAATATACAAGGGATTCTATTGTGCATCCATGAACAAGTGCACTTCGCACAATAAAAATTTCTAACTATCTAGGATAACCTGTCAGATTATATTGCAATGACAATATTTTTCACTCCTCATTTCTTTAAGCGGACAAATTTATTCGGTATAAGAACCAACCTATACTATTGCTGAGAACATTACACTGATGATAAGTCGTTTTTTGAGAAATTATCCAATTTATTCACGTACACAATTTTATCCGGTAGCTTCCTAGATTATATTGCAGAGTAGGCATTTTATACTCTTCGTTTTTATTAGCGGAAAAATTCTAAATCGCAAAAATCCCCTCACGGGGAAAGAAACGTGGGCAAGTATATTGGTGGTCCCTTGTTTCTCTATGATATTAAGAAAAAAAATCCAAAACGCCGCTTAGAAGCATAGACAAAAAGTTACAAAATAAGTTAAGAAGGGAAGCTTTACTGCGTTTCAATAAATTTTCAAATACGATTTGATGTTGATAGAAAAAATAATAAAGTTCGGAAATTCAACTATGTCACCAACCAAATCGCAAACGTAAAAAAATTAGATTGTAAAAACATTCTGAACGAAGTACTTAGCGAGCTCGTGATCATGATCAAGAGACGCGGTAGCGGCTCGACGCCAAGTATTAAAAGAAAACTACCGCGTAAATTGAAAAGCCAGCGCGAGCCCTGCCGCACTCTTATATACGCGAATATGCCGGTTTTATGACGTCACAGGATTTTCAAACGGCTCTCACGGACAAACTATTTTATTAAAAAATCTGAAAATTGGTAACGATTTTTTTTTCGATTTTTCCCTTTCCATTGGTCCTTGTTGCAATTAAATCCGTCCAGCCAATCCCGAGATATGTAATTTTAGCGATTAAAATTCCATCATTCCGGGACTTTTGTTTCCTTAGAGACAGAGGGGCGTAAGTTGAGTTTGTTCACATTGGACTTATGTCCTTTGCGGGACTGGTGGACATTTCTTGGCTCTCTTGTCACACTCTACGCTGAACGCGGCTACCCTCTCTACTGCGCGTCGCCGAGCGAGAGAGACAGCGCGCGCAGCCGCGTTCCTTCTCTTACGGCGCAACGTACGCTCTCTCTCTTTCTCGTTCCTCTATACACTGCCGGCCAAACGTATGGGAATATCAATCGTAATTTCGAGTCGCGCTAAAAGTTCGATTACTCTGTCAAAAAAGCAGATATTCCGATTTTGCGAACGGGGTTTTGAAGGGGACATATTTCGCTATTGTTGTGGGTTTTTAAATTATTTTTTTGATGTTTTTTGGATCCAGTACACATCTTTGAACGTAGTCATTTTTCGCCGTTTTTTTAGTTGTTCGAAATTGGACCAACCACTTGTGAAATTTTTTTTTCATTAATAAATACGTCACCTATATTATAATTATAATAATAATAATATATAATAATATAATAATAATATAATAATAATAATAATGATATAATTATATTGATAATAATATAATTATATTAATAATAATATAATTATATTAATAATAATATAATTATATTAATAATAATATTATTATATTAATAATCATATTATATAATAATAATAATAATAATAATAATAATAATAATAATAATATATTATAATTATAATCACAATATTTTTGTTTTTGACCGATTATGATTGGAAAGCGTTCTTTACGAATTTGCTCTAATTTCTTTCGATTATATAATAACAATAATAATATAATTATAATTATAATAATTCATAAATACGTCACCTGTGTAAAAAAGACCATTTTCTCAAAATGTTGTGTAACAAAAAAAACTACAAGGTTTTAATGGAATCAGCAAGAAGGTGAAAAGTTGCATCTGGTCATGTTGGATGACTGAAGTTTTTTCAGAATTTTTGTGCAAGTTTTTTTTTCCATGGATTCTGGTCGAAATTTGGAGGTGCGGTTTAACTCGGTAACCATGAGGTTTGCGTCAAAATATTAAGATAGGAAATATTTTTACTTTCCAATTTTCTTTTTGCTTCATTAAAAAAAAAATTTTTGACCTTTTTTGATTTGATCGAGCTTTGTTGTATCCTGAGAACTATTGGACCTCAGAAACTGTATCAAGAGGGAAAAAAAATTAATTAATGATTATCAGTAGACAACAAGATTCTCAGATTTTTTTTCCAATTTTTGCCACATCGAAAATGTATTTTTTGCGATATTCCACCGCAAGCCGAACAATAGCAGAGCAAAGTTTCACTCAAGCTATTTTGTAGGGCATTGATGATAAACAATTCTAATTTTTTCCCTTATTGATACTGTTTCTGAAGCCCAATAGTTCTCAAGATGCGACAATTCGATTTTTCGCATTTCGATATAGGGGATTAAGGGGCAAAATGGACATTTCAAAATCTAAAATATCGTAAAATTCATGAATTTGTTTTTCAAGCCTAAATTACATTTTTACTCGAAAACAGTCTGAATTAGTCCATTTTAAGGCAAAATGGACACGCGGGAGGCAAAACAGACACATGTAAATGTAAATTTTATAAAATTAATAAAAAAAATTTTTCAGATCCAAACCATGTTCTGACCCCAAAATATCTTGAATTGTTGAATTCTAGGGTGAAATGCACAAAAAATCCAAGTTTTAGAACAAAATTCACACGTCGAATTCGAAATTTTATAAATTTCATAAAATTTTGACGCCGATCCCAAACTACGTTCTGCTCACTATTCATTCTCTTTTCTGACTTATTTGAAAACCAAATTTATAATCACGTTAAAAAAATAAGGAAAAAAGGTTTTTTTTTTATTGCAGCAAATAAAATCTACATATTCGTGATATTTAATTTTTATTATTTCTGAGGCTGTGTCCGTTTTGCCCCAAAAAATTTTTTTTACGAAATCCGGGGAACTAGGATCGGAAATCGATTATGGAACTCCAATACAGTTCAACCCTCAATCATAGTATTATACCCCAGCACGGTGGATCCCAAGTTCATTTTTTGCAAGACCGAAAGCTTGGACCAAACGTGATCTCCAAAATCCAAGTTTCAGAACAAAATTCACACGTCGAATTCGAAATTTTATAAATTTCATAAAATTTTGACGCCGATCCCAAACTACGTTCTGCTCACTATTCATTCTCTTTTCTGACTTATTTGAAAACCAAATTTATAATCACGTTAAAAAAAATAAGGAAAAAAGGTTTTTTTTTTATTGCAGCAAATAAAATCTACATATTCGTGATATTTAATTTTTATTATTTCCGAGGCTGTGTCCGTTTTGCCCCAAAAAATTTTTTTCACGAAATCCGGGGAACTAGGATCGGAAATCGATTATGGAACTCTAATACAGTTCAACCCTCAATCATAGTATTATACCCCAGCACGGTGGATCCCAAGTTCATTTTTTGCAAGACCGAAAGCTTGGACCAAACGTGATCTCAAATTTGGCTCATTTTTCCTTTTTACATGCAAGGAATGGGGCTCAAATGGTCCCATTCCTTTTCTTATAGTACCGAGGTGGTATTCCATTCGGAAAAAACCACTTCAAACCTCTCAATTTCGAAAAATGTAATTTTTTCATTTTTTATACCTCCGAGAGGCTGTGTCCGTTTTGCCCCAAAAATTTTTTTATACGAAATTCGGGGATCTAGGACCGGAAATCGATTATTGGACTCCAATACTATTCGAACATCAATTATACCCCAACACGGTGGACCCAAAGTTCATTTTTTGCATGACCCAAAAACATGGCCTAAATGCGATTTCAAGATTTGGCTCATTTTTCTTTCTTACATGCCGAGGAACGGGGTTCCAAGTGGTCGCGTTTCTTTTCTTATATTACCGAATTGGCATTCCATTCGGAAAAAGTCGCTTCAAACGTCTCAATTTCGAAAAATAGTACATTATAACACAAGGACGAAAAATCTTTTTCTGACGAGTGTGAGTTTGCAGCCCGAGCCGGAGGGGAGGACTGCAATCACACGAGTCAGAAAAGATTTTTCGTACGCGTGTTATACGAAATTTTATATTACGAGGTGCGGAAATGGGGGTTTTGTGTACGCGAAGCGTACGCAAAATGTCCATTTACGTACCGCGTGATATAAAAAAAAAATTTCATTTTTTATACCTCCGAAAAGCAATGTCCGTTTTGCCCCAAAATTTTTTTTTCCGAAATTCGAGAAACAACGACTAGAAATCAATTTTGGGACTTAAATATAGTCGAAAGACCATATGCTTATCGATTAAATTGGCTTAAATCGTTAACATGTCCATTTTGCCCCATGGTCCCCTAAATGATTGAAAAAAATTCTGAAAAAATTTCAGCGAAAAAAAAAAGGAAAGTAAAAAAGTTTCCTATCTCGACACGTTATGCCGTGACTGTGTGATCTTCCTCAATACTAATAAATTTAAATTATTATAAATCAAAATTATAAATTATTATAAAGAAAAATAATTGTCGCTGATCAAGATTTTTTTTACTCCTGTAAGTTGGTAACTATCGGCTTTTTTCAAAAAGAAGTGAAATCAATCGGAAAAAACTTTGAAAAAGTAAAAAAAGATCGCCAAGTATTAAAAGATCGCGACCTTAATCATAAAGTAACCATTCTACATTTTTTTTGTTATTACATTTAAATTTACCTCCTAATATTCTTGAAAAAAAAAAAAAATGAAATCATTCCAACGTAGCCAAGAATGGTGAATGGGTTTCTGCATGGACTCATGTACATCTTGAATGGTACCTGCTGAAGGTTAAAAAGAAAACGAAAAAACAATGAAATATATAAGAGCAAATACCCGTACAAATGCACGCATTGTATCTACACGCATGTACCGCACAAATTCACTGCAAATATTACACATAAACTTGGCGTGCATGGTTTTGAAATGTAAGCTCGGCGAAGGAACGCTCCGTCGATCTGTACATTGGGCGAATTTAAATATTCGTCCACCCATGGTTTTTCATTTACTCGTCTGTTCGATTATTCGTTCGTCGAAACCATTTATTCATGTAGCTGTTGTAGCCTATCTAATCGTCTGTCCATACGTTCAAAAAATGAGAGTACGGTCGAACGGTTAAATAGGATCAAAATTAAGACATATAAACGGTTCAAATTCCGTGCGTACTTCTTTTTTCATTTCTTTTATTTATACGATTTAACTCTTCATCGATCTGATCCATTCATCGTTAGTAGAATACGTACAGGTATGGCGCCCCCCACTCTCATCCCCACTCCTACCCCCACCAGGCTCCTACCCACTCCAAGCTATTTTCCCCCGCTCCACAGGTGAATAGCTTGGTGGCCAGGTGAGGGGAGGAGGGGGAGATTGTGTGAGGAGTACCATATCTGTACGATATTTTTCTACTTTTATGATTTTTACAGTTTTTTTTTTATGATGATTTTTTTTTTTACTTTTTATGATTTTTTTTCAAGTTTCGGGGGAAAAATTACTAATTCGAATGAATACATTTTTGATCGGTTTTTATTTTTCCAGTTATTCATAAATTACATTAGTTTTACAAAAATTATGAAAAAAAATCCCGCATATTTATTATGATTATAACATTGTTTATAAGTTTGACGCACTCTGTTCACTCATCGACGCATACAACAGCCTTGTATACATGGAAATCTGCGCTCGGTGAAACTACCGCTACCGCTCATAGTTTTATTTTTATGAACATTATTATTATTATTTATCTGTCGAGAGGCAAAGGCTTTATAATATTCGCGCACTATTTCGTCATTTTTTCGGGGGTTATCAGAGAAGAGATTGTTGAATTTAGCCATACCAAAACCACAAGACATAAGGTGCAGAAAAATAACACAAAATTGGCCACAAACGTCTGAAGAATCACTTTGGAGCTGCTTAACGTTGAAACGGAAGAGTTTGCAATTCCTTCGGAGTCGTGCAAGGTGTTGTGGTATGATTGGTGGTAATCCGTAGCTGTCGAAGTACCATTCTCTTCCAACTCGATCGACGTACATTGCAACCCAGTGCTCACCAGGTTTTGTGTGTTCATCTGTGTTGGCGATTATTCCCGCTGGTCTCGTCCACGTATGAGGAATTTCGTCAGCCGGAAATACACCGATGGTAGCAAGCGGCAAATAACGTAGAGCGTCTCGTATTTGCTGTGTGTTCATGCTCCGATAGCAGATTAAGAAATGGCGAAAAGATATACTTTTTCACTTTATATGCAAATCCATTATGACTGCATAGTAACAGCTGAAGAGTTATAATTCTGTCGATATATTTCTATTTCTTCAAATGAGAACCTCGTTTTGAGGAATATTTATGCAGGGGAAGCAACCGATGAATGAGTCCTCGCTCTTTTCCTCCTCCATCTCCTCATTTTTTTTATCCTCTTCTGTATGTACTCTGCCAGCTGCAGTATTATTTCGAAGAAGAAATTTCTTCAACATAAGAGCTTGTGTCAAAGCACATCGATTCGTGGTTTTTACTACCCCCAAACTATGTCGTAGACATCTACTGCGTGATGTAGATAATTTATTAAAACTTGGACACTCCCATTCCGGTTTTTCGAGATCGTTGATTTCTCGAGTAATTACCTGACTCAATAAGTCAGCCTTTTCATAACCCCGAGTCCAGATAGTTTTTGCATGTCGTGCTATTTCTCGCAAATTGGCATAGAGTTGCTTACAGGAAACATCTCCCTCGTACCACTCCAAACCATGATGATGAAGTGTTAAAATTTGATTTTCATGGCGTATTACTCTGGGAAGCTCGTTGAATGCATATGGAGGAGAAACAATCCAGTGCATTGTAAATGGTTGGTTTAGAGCAACGGTGGCAACTTCTTTTGGTAGAAAACGATGCTCTTTATCCCGCATTCCTTGGATATCAATAATTATCTCAATTTTTTTTTTACGACCGTACTGACCAGCAGCGCACAGTAAACTGAGCTGGTTTTTCTCCAAAAGCCAACTCTGTGGCGGAAAGACGGTCGACGGATGTCAAGAAACCTGATGCCTGCTTTGACGGTGCTTATCCGCTGAAGTCAGCAATTACTTGTCGCGAGGCGTCGATCTCAAGGACATTGTCATATTCAGCATATACAATACAATTCACAGTCGATGCCAACGCCTCAGCAAATCGTACCTCGATTCTCACACTACCGTGTTTCACCAAATTCCAATGCGAGCTGGAGTTCGCAGAAAGATCAGGTGTCAAGTCGAATGCGAAAAGACAATATTCGTTGGGATAACTCTCTCGACTTATTGAATTACCCTCATTGAGAAAATGTATCCCTGTACCCGAAAATAATGTATGGTAGGTGTCAACGTAAAGATTATTTTGCGTAAAATCTGGTTGTAGCGGTCTAGATGGTACTTGTGCTCCATCCACATACAATGATAGATAATTGATTTTATAGTTTTGGAAATTGAATGGGTTCATTTCAACATTTCCGTTGTATGCTCTGTTATCGACGAATCCAATAATGATCCGTTTTGGTAGCTGTCCGAGGACGATGTTGTCAATCGTTTCTCCATGTACTCCTCCGTGTAGCGAAATAGCTTTAACTTCGACTCGCGTAAGCGGATATTTTGCTGTTGTTTTTGCCAATGCACGGGCATGAGAGAGTAAAATTCCAGGTGCAATTTTGGTTCGTCTTACTAACAGCGTAGCTTCAAGGATACTTAATCCATACGGAATATCCTGTTTAGAGCTCATGAGACAGAACGAGTCTCTAGCCCTCACAAGTCGCAGACGCATTTCTACACCGTTCAAGAGGAAACGAACTCTTGATTGAAAATATCGCAATGTAGATGACCCAGCAAATCCACTGTTTTTCCTCTGGAAAGTAATTTCGCCCGTTGTCGCAATCCGTTATTATTTTTGAAACTAGTATCATCCATTTTTCCCGGCGTATCATCGTACCACAAAACAGAAGTAAGATGAGATTTTTTGGCTGCTGGTCCGTAATTTAACAATGTTTCAATGTATGATCGATACGCGTAAGCGTTATTCGGAGGTGAGACGAGTTTTTGGTTCAAATATACATCCACCTGATTGAACATTGAGTGCAGAAGGTTATTTACGGGTCCGATATCTGGCAACTGAGGTGATGTATCTTTCGATCCATCTGCTTTTGGGGAAGAGGAGTGAGGAATGGAGTTTTTTATCTGCACACGGAGGCTTAGCATAGTATGAGCAAGGTCGATGTACTCATCACCTTGACCAGGAATGACAAATTCTATTGGTGAATCATCTGTTAAGGAAGAAATGGGTTTACAGTGTACCCAGTTTGAACTCTCGATCGTAGTTTGTGTAGGAGGTAGTGAAAAAAGTTCGAGTTCAGATTTTAAACACTCGCAAGAGTGTGTATGTAAGAAAGCCATCCTGGTCTTTTTTTTCTCAAGCGAATATATCAGCAACACTACGATGATTTTTCTTCTTTTTCGTCGATTTTCGCCGCTTGTTGACAGGTTTCTTCTTACTTTTATTTTTCGTTTTAGTGGTATTTTTCTTCTTCTTCGTCTTCTTATTTTTCAGAGCGACTCGTCTCGTGACACTGCCACTGAGGGAATGGCATGGTTCTCCTTTTTTCCTCATTTTATAGCCAGCCCCCGTCATCAATTGATCTATTTTCTCCTCAGCCCTGCGTTTCAAGTTTTTCCCAGATTCACGTACTCTTGTATGAAACGCTTCCTTCAAATTCATGTTGTCTCTGACTACATCGGATGCTATGTTGGCTCCAGCGCGAATCGCCTCCTTACCGATCGCTGTGGCTCCTTTACGTAGAAGTGGTAAGACACGTCGAAATAGTCCTCCCAAAAAACTACCAATTCCGTGACCTCGTTGGTTTGGAGTACCAATATAGACATGACTTATTCCACCATAGCCTCGACGACCATTCGCTAGAAGAGAATCCTCGTCTTCGTAGTAATCCATGGAATATTTAATGGAGGCGTTTAAAACGCAGTGTCACGGTCAAAGGTCCTTCCTCGAATGGAATAGGCTGACCAAATTCGTCTCTTACATCAATTTCTATCGTGTGAAATTCGTGGCGTATGAGAGGAATGTAACGCGGAGAAGGGAAGTGTTTAATTCTGTTCGTCCCATAAATATATTCACCCTCGATCTTAATAGGTACTACTGATAATAATGGTGATTGAACATCACCAGTTATATAGGATTCACAAATATCGGAGTATACAAACAGACTATTTGGGATGGCACGAGCTAGAGATGCAGGTCGATAACCTCGATACGGATTTTCGAGACTTATACCTGTTCAAGCTTGAGTCGCTTCACCGAATCCTAACATTTTTGCAATTAATGGAGAAATACGAAACCCGTAGTATCGGTTTTCGTTACATTTTCGTGCCACTTTTACACATCCATTATGCTCCTGAATAAATTCTAAATGTTCAGTTATACAAGGTAATTTATTTATTGTCTCTAACAGAGATCCGATGGATCGATACACACCACTCGGAATAATATCTGTTTGTTCAGAAAATTTGTTTTGATCAATGCGCCCAGATTTATCATAATCTCCGTTATCGAAAGTTATAGTATGAGGTGTTCGAGGAATATGATAGAATGTCATTGGATAACTTATTTCAGCGACAGCAACCCCCCACGTTCCATCCAGATGAAGATGCCGTGGTAACTTTGTGACAAATTTTGTAGCGGTATTACTCGGAAAATAATGCATGCTACTGTTACTCGGTAGCATAACGAAGAAGAATTCCTTGTCTCTAGAATTCATTTCACAGCATCAGCAACTTGAGAACGTCGTGGATCCTCACGTACACGTGACAATTCCGGTGAGTAGAAAATTCCGTCAATGGGCTCGTTGTTCAAATCGTGTAAAATATATACGAATGGATGACGACTCATAGATATTCGATGTATTTTGAATATCTCTCGAGTCCACCCACTTTCGTAACCTTTCGCGAACGCTGCTTTGGCGCTACTGATGCGAACCAAGTCTCCTACTCTGTATTTAGGTAATTCGTTTTCTAATTTTTTTCTCGAAGAATTATATCGTCGGGCAAGATTTTTACGAGCCATGCTAGCGTTTTCCAAAGTCACCTCAGAAGGTCGCATTCGTATACCCGAGTGACATGATTGATTATAAGCATGCGCGAATTTTGGCAAAACGTCGATATATCGTTTATTTCGCGTATACGTGAAATATCGCCACATTCGATCTTTTAGAGTACGATTGAAACGTTCAGCGATCGATGCTTTGATATCTGGATTACGAGCCGTACGGAAATTGATATTTTTGTTTGTTAAAAATTGTTGGAACGGGGCACCTACAAATTCTCTACCACGATCTGATTGTAATAAATGGGGAAATCTAGGCTTCGAGCGTAAAGTATTTGTGCAAAACCATTGGTTACGCTCTTACTCGTTTTATCTCGCAGTGGTTCGATCCAGGCAAATTTACTTAATACATCGATTACAACTAAAATATATTTAAATCGCAAAAATCCCCTCACGGGGAAAAAAACGTGGACAAGTACATTGGTGGTCCCTTGTTTCCCTATGATATTAAAAAAATCCAAAACGCCGCTTCGAAGAATTCAAAAAAAGTTACAAAATAAGTTGAGATCTGTTGAAATATACGTGGCCAAATACGGGAAGCTTTACTGCGTTTCAATAAATTTCCAAAGACGGTTTGATGTTTATAGAAAAAATAATCAAGTTTGGAAATTCAACTATGTCACCAACCAAATTGCAAACGTAAAAAAATAAGATCGTAAAAAAATTGTGAACGAAGTACTTGGCGAATTCTTGATCATGATCTATACACTACGCTTATTTCATGGAAAAATCCTCGCCAAGTACTTCGTTCAGAATTTTTTTACGATCTTATTTTTTTACGTTTGCAATTTGGTTGGTGACATAGTTGAATTTCCAAACTTGATTATTTTTTCTATAAACATCAAACCGTCTTTGGAAATTTATTGAAACGCAGTAAAGCTTCCCGTATTTGGCAACGTATATTTCAACAGATCTCAACTTATTTTGTAACTTTTTTTGAATTCTTCTAGGCGGCGTTTTGGATTTTTTTAATATCATAGGGAAACAAGGGACCACCAATGTACTTGTCCACGTTTTTTTCCCCGTGAGGGGATTTTTGCGATTATATCACTTCTTTTTTCTAAAATTCTTAAATATTTTGGTTCATATAAACTCCTATGGAGACTGTATATAATTACAATCCGCACTTTTAGCTTGTGAATATAACCCATAACTGTTGATTTTATTTTGCATTTTTATATTTTGTAGATGGATATGTTCACTGCGAGATTTGAATACACAGGATCACAAAAAAAAATGCTTACCAGTCTGTTCAAAAGTTTATACTGAGATCATTATTTTTCACAATTTATCCAATTTACTCGCTAATCTCGCACTTTATCATTACAGAACTTCACTCAGAATCTCCGTTGAATATTTTTATTAAATCCATTAATCGAAATTTTTCGGACGTTCTGCACTTGATTATGTCAAAACTCCGTTAATAACCGTTGTAGATGTCATACACTACGCTTACACGGCACTCTTATTCCGATTTGGTTATAATGGGGTGTATATACATATATATCGGGCATAACAAACCCGATTAATTAATACGGAATAAGAGTTCCGTGTGAACGTAGTAGTCATTGCTCTCTCTCTCTCTCTCTCTCTCTCTCTCTCCAGCTGTCACTGGAGACTGACTTTGATGAAAATGTGTCTTGAGGCGTGCGATGAGGCCTATCATGGTGTTGTATACAGACACGTCAAATTCTTTGATGTGTTGGTAACTTTTGCATAATCTTGAGCCCGTGCAAAGTTTTTTCTCAGCAATTACGCGACCGATCATGCTGATTTTGGGCGCAATCGAAAGAGAATTTCTTAATTAACTAAAAGTTCAATTTTTGAGTTCCTCAATTGCTTCTGTGCTTCGTAATTCAATAAAATGACATGCCAATTTTACCCCCACCACCGCGAAAAGTTTTGTTTCGAGAAAGTATAGTCTCGGCGAGCCTCGGGCCAGCAGACGACAGGGCTGTCAATCTACTTGTCCCGAGACTCTACCGAGTCTCTTGATAACTGTCGTTATATGTTGCGATGGAGCGAAGGTCAGCCAGGTCAGCTTCCCATACATCGTCAATATTATTGACATTATACGAGCGTCGAGGAAATCAACGACGAGTGGGACGATGCATAGTATAAGCATCTTGACTTTCCAACCATGGTACGACATTATTTTTGTTAACACCTTTAACATTTTTTAAATTTTCAACACAAGAAAAAGAAGCAGGGTGAGAAGGGTCATAGTAAGTCGTCTCAAAACGTTTCATAATTTTAGTGATGTCCAGACAAAGCGTTGTCTGCCTGAGTGACCGCGTCCCTGTTGAGATCTTTTTTTATTATGAGCAATGTCTTCACTTTCTGAAGATTCTCGCGAGTGTCTAGGTTGCAATTCCGTACCATACGGCTCCTCGTATTCGCTACAGCAACTACTACTACTACTACTCGTATCTAAGGTCACATCACCAGGCGCTGGTACTATGATACGTTTACGAGGGGTTGATGAATCAATGAGTACAGGCTCTTGAAGTACCTCGGGGTTACCGATGAATTTTCGAGGCATCTGTATCTTCCGGAGATGTTCAGCGAAATGAGCTCGACCTGCGGGTTTGACTCGTTTTCTAGCTCGCATCGCATCGTTGATAAGATCGACAATATTAGAATTAGGGATTCTGGTACCACCTATAGATACTACTCCATTCATATCCCAACTCATTCGTTTTGAGGGTGAAGTATTTCTATGTAGGTTGCGCAATAACATTTTAGCCTTTGGATGGAATTTTTTTGGAACACTATCGATAATGAGAGTGTCATTCAATCGCGATCTCATCTCGGCTGATTGTACTGTTGTATCGCGTTCCAGACCAGCTTCCACTCCTGGTTTTTCCGATGTTTCCGCCCCTATCACACCGGTATCCATAGCAATTAATGGATTATCTCTCTCATTATGTTGTGAATGTGTAGTGAGTCGTAGATATCTATGTAAAATCTGAAGATATGCTGTCATTTTATCTCTATCACTAGCGTATGAATCAGAGTTTAAAATTTCAGCCATCTCAGAGTCTAAACGAGAAAGAGGAGTCCCCGTCGTTTGAACAGTAGTCAGAATTTTTGATGAAGGAGGAGTAAGTGAGTCAACGGTTTTCTGCTGTTTTTCACTAAGACGAAGTAGATTATCACGTGGAACCAGTACCATTTTCCTCGCGTGTTCCATGTTTCAAATAATTCAAAACAGGGATAAGAAGAATCTTGAGAAAATTAGTACACCGTTTGATAATAAGATGTCTTTTAGCTTTCCAGTTTCCACGTTTTTCAGCTAAACGACGAAGCAAAACTGCGTACCGTCGCAACCGACGGCTCTCACTACCTTTGAGGCTCACGTTACCATGTAACACGTTGAGAGCGCATTCGCAAATACAACGAATTAACGATGAATCGATAATTCGTAAAACTTGACGGAGTTGTTTTTGCGTCAAGTAGCATAGAGCTCGTAAAATTATGATATGTTTTTTTCCGAGACCTCCGTGCATGGTCATTACACTCTCATTACTGGAACATCGCGAGATGTGTCTCGCGTTTTTATTTCTTTTTTCGGAATATAAACGTAATTATATTGATCATCAGGAAATACGCATGCGCGAAACCGACAATTATCAGGTGTCGACTGTTTCAAATCAAGTAATAAATAACCGTGGGGGGCTGATGTCGCATCGAAATACACTTCTTGCAAAAAACCGGGGTTTTCCGGACACACCTGCCGAGCGAGATGTTGTATTTGGGCACGGTCTCGAGGATTCTTGAAAATAATAATATAATTCGTATTTAAGGATAAATACCTTTGACCGTGACCTTGATGAAATAAGTTTTGTGTTATGAAGATCACACTAAAATTTTTATGATGACTTCCCTTTGTGAATAAGTCTACAATGCTATTATTTGAGGCTTCTCGCATTAAATCGTCAATCACGATGAGCTTAGGACGCTGATCGGATGAATAGTCAGCAGACTGCGGTAATCCCTCCCGAAATTCAACTGTTTCTCCATACTCTGAATATCCAGGCTGCCATTCCGAGTAATAAAAAAGTATTCGTTCGAAACGAACATCGGCCATTTCATGAATGTATTTGAAAAATTTTTTCACGAAAAAAGTTTTGCCACACCCTGTTGGTCCACAAATCATGGAAGTCCATGGATACTTCCATCGCAAATCCATGTTAAGAAATGACTTGAAAAATCAATCGCATTAGATTATATTCATTTTGAAAATGAATCACCCGTCGAGAGAATCGGCAATAGCAGGTGTAACGCAGTAGAGTCTTTTATACCTGAGATTAAAAAAAAAGATAGGGTTCAATACATCAGCGTTGACATATAACAAAAATGAACTATACCATTTTTTATTCATCGTAATCATTTTTTTTTTTCAATACAACATTTTTGAATAGTTTATCTTATTATAAAAAGTGATCAATAAAAATATCATAATTCTAATGCAACTTTTACTAACAATAATAATAATAATAATAATATTTAATTTACTATTTCGCATTCATACACTCGCTCGAACAAAACCGTAAGGTAGTGTACCATATTCCCTATCGTGTTGTCTCTTAACGCTCACCGGGGCACATGACTTAGTTTCTTCGCGTGATATCACCTGATGGAATTCGGTGCGTCTTATAGTATCGAATTTTAAAACAACAGGTGCACTCCTTTCTCCCGATACGAATGAGCGGATCGTCTCATAATTTATATGTTGACTATTCTCAAAGTTCAACGTGATACCTTTGACTTTGCATACTTCGACCGTGGTACCATCGGGTTTACGCACGGTAAAAGCATAGAATTTTGGCCCACCCGATACAAACGAAGAAATGTATGAGCCCTCACCATACGTACACAATTCATCAGTAAGATCACCCAGAAATTGTCCGATCGGAGGTTCATATTCGCCGCTCCGACCATGGCTCACATAAATGCAGGAGTCAGTGTCACAATACAATACACGACGACCAAGTCCTTCCAAATATTCATACAATTTAAGACGCGCTTGTGCTGTCGTATACGCTGCAATTACAACATTTCCCGTTAACGAAGGACGAATAGCCTCATCAGAATTTTTGTAATTTACATACATGATTCTATGACCGGTAGAATACCCGTAATTTCGATTTCCGGGCTTGTGAGTAAATCCATGAGCTCAGCACGCGTGGAAATTATGATTGTATTGGTTTGGTTTTCACGCTGACCAAATTTTCCCCAGAAAGAATTTAGGGCTAATTTAGCAAGCGAGCGAAGACCAGGGTTCATCTTTATTGCACTCGCATCGAGCGTGACTCCCTCGGCATTTTTATAATCTTCAACATACTGTTTCAGTGTCTCAGGATCATCGCTACAACTCGGTGGTGCACCACTGGCTTCTTATTTGATTTTAAGAAAAGTGTTTATGTACTCGGCAAAAAGACCACCACTTTGCGTCAAAGGATTGTAACGAGTAATTTCATATTGCCAGATTTCATCAACGCGTATTACGGTATACCCTAGTGAGACAGCTTTTCTCAATTCATCAACGACCCATGTACCGTTGAATGCGCGCTCATCTGGATTTTCATGTTCGCAATTCTCATTCGTATTCAAGTTCAGACAACATGACCTGCATAAAGCGAATAATAATTTTCCATGCGCTCGAAATGGCAAAACGGGTAGATACAAATCACGAGGCGGTAATACAGTACACTTGACCAGACCCTCAACACTATCAAGCGAGTTATTTGATCCTATAAGAACGCGACATTCCTCACCTACATACACGCTTGGGTGTCCTATCGGAAATTTTCCTGTTTTACACACCCAAGGGTATAGTGAACAGACATCTACATATCGTATTTGTTCTCCATCTTTTACTTCGTACATATTTACAAAATTTTCTGTCCTTCCTCCAAAAAATGCTTCACGTGGCTCAAGCGGTGGTAAAATTACCATGGGATGGTTTTTCACAAATTCTTCCATACCGGTATTATCTTTGATCATTGTGTCATACTCGCACTCCCATATCTCAGTCAATAAAAAACCCTGCTCTTTAATCCGTGTCGATATTGTTATGGTACGCTCGTATCGCCGATCCATCGTATCGCCACATCGCAATCGCTTGTCTCTGTTTATACGAAAGCAATGCTTACACCCATGCCAAAAACAACCATGAAATTGAAAGACATAACGAGAGTTGTTTTCTTCGTAATACCCATCAACCGGTGGTAGACCATAAGGTAAACGTTGCTCTCGGGTGCGACCAGCGTGTGCGATGATGATACCTTTTTCCTGCTCAAGCCATACGAGCCACGAAACAGCTTTGCGAGACTGTTTATCAGCCCACCGATACCCTCCAGGTGGTAATAATGCAATTTTGTCGGCTGGTAAGAAGTTTTTGCGATATACTAATGAACACGCTGATGCTATCATACAACTTTCCGCAAACGGACAAACTTTACCACATTGAATAAATAGTTTACGAAAAGCTAGGCATGCCCGACGTAAAACTGAAACATCATCGCGACAATATCGCAAAAATTCCTCTGCAAAATTAAAAATATATCCCGACTCGCGTGTTTCAGTGTACCAGGCCACAAACCGTTCACGTTCCGCTGCAAACATTTTACCAGGACAATAAAAGTTTAAGTCGGGGAGTGGACCAACATAATTTTGGTTTTCTGGAGTATTAAATAAATGAGGAAATACGCCTTTTATTACGATATCAGCAAATCCGAATGCTTTAGGTAGCGAACTGAGAGGCATCGGTAAATAATTCAAACTATCAAGAAAACAAATTTTTCCTACTCTCATGGAAATTATTTTCGTACCCCTCATAATCAATGCTGGCATTTGAGTTTTTTGATCTTCAATAAGATAACGAAGTATGAACTGTCCATCGAATCCTCGTGCGTTGTGAGCAATGCAAATTATTTTCTCAAATTTTGAATTTATAGCCAATTTTACAAGGTTTCCTATAGGGTCTTCGTCAAATACAAATTCCCGCTGTCCACAAACTTCACATTCATTTTCTATAATTTCATCGTTCAAACACCAGATGCAGACACGTTGAGCTACGCAAAGATTAGGTATATGCACACGAGATGAGTTATCTCCGCGTAACCGCGTATGTTGTTGTGTTTCAAAATCATAGAATATAAACTGCAACGACATATCTTTTTGTTCCCTTGTTGTTTTACGAACAAATGTTTTTTTGATTTTCAATGGAGCGATAAAACAATTATGAGGTATGGCTCGTATGCGTCTACAAGTTTTACAAAATGATACTCCACATTCGTGAGGAGGTTTGCACCAGCTTTTAACGAGTCTTGAACAGTTACGACAAATTTTTAACATTTCACACACACTCGATTCACGTTTGTTTCGACATCCGCGGACTTTACGTACTCTGGGTTGTTTGTGTAGCGTAAAACATTGAGCTCCAAAAAATGAACGATTGCACTCATTACACTGAGTAAGTGCTGCGCCATTACTCCTACATTCTGTCGATTTACAACGTGCACATTCTTTGGAACACCGATGCTCGATCGCACGAGTATATCGAGTGTTACACAGTGAACAAAATCCTCGACTCCCAAGTGCCCCGATTAGATTGAAAATTGGCTGGAAATGATGGGAGCGTTCGTAATAAATTATAAATAAAGTATGTTTTATTCGACCGAACTCCGCAATAACATTTTCTCTTCCATCAAACAAAGCCGGTGTACGTTTTCCAAAAGAGAGAAATTCATAAACTACAATTGCAATACCTTCGGCCGTGAAATATTTTTGAAATAATTTTATTTCACGCAGTCCGCATCCGCGAGTCGGAATTTTTACATGCGCTTTTTGTACTAGATTTACAGCTTCAGATCGTTGATAATCCCGTCGAGTATCACGTATTTTTTGCCAGATTTTATGTAATTCTCCAGTACGCAGCTCACCTCGTTCAGCATGAGCATACGCCGTGACAAGCGATCGCGGTAAACATAAATTATCACGATTATCTATATGTAAAATCGATCGTTTAGCAACTTCTTCGTGTGATAGAGGAATACCCCCACGCCCTCCACCCTGGACCCCGCGAACGATACACATTCTTATTTCTAGCGCATCATCAGCTATTCTAAACTCACGGGTACTTTGAGAAATATCGTTGATTAATTTCCAAATATCCTGGCGAATTGATTTCCACCCCTGCGTAATCGTGAGGTTCGCATGATGCTGTGAGATGAGTCATAACATCACGCATTGCTCCCTGGATCCAAGAAAATTGATCAGCATTTTCAGGAGGTTTCCGCAGTTTCAAAATAATTTCTCGACCACGCGTTTTGAAACGTTTGAAGTATCGGCCCTGCTCGCTCACGATCTGAAAACGCTGCCCCGGGGGTAAAATATTTCCCCAGGCTTCTCCACCGCCTGTTTGATGTACTGAAAATTAAAAAATTAGATCAGTCTCACTCCGAATAATCAAGTAAATTGAAAAAAAAAAAAAAAAAAAACATGCGATAAAAGTAGTGCGTGAATTACTAACAAAAAAAGATTTTAGTGGCCGAATTCCGCTACTCCCCCTCATTATCATCAGACATTTCCAATCTTTGAAGGAGCCAATCATAATTGAATAGCCTGTTATCGACTTGTCGGACATAATCAGCGTTGCCTAATATTCCGTTCGCGTCGGAAAAATATCCTGTTTTTTTTTCAATATATGTTAAAAATGAATGTCAACCACAATCGAAAAAAACTAAAAAAGTTATTTGCGCGACCTTTAAAAAATTTTTAAGAGTCTTAATTTTGGAAGAATCACTGTTTCATCAAGTACGGCAATTTTTTCATGCAAAACAGAAAAATAAAAATTTTCAAATCGTGATTGTCTACCACGATCGAAAAAAATAAAAAGTCATTCGAGCAACCTCTACAAAATGTTGGGGTTCAAATATCGGAGGAATTACTTTTTTTGACAGTTACCAACAACTATCAAACCCCCAAAACGAAAAAAAAATCGAAGTTTTTTACATAACCCTGATCTATATATTTTTGTATAAGTAGCTCTAGTCATGATCATAAGTGGAAATAATAATGATTTTTTTTTACCTGAATCGGCTTCGGAAACTTCCTCCTCATCGTCTTCCCATTCTTCGATCTCTATTTCCTCATCATCATCATCCTCATTCTGTTCGTCTTCCTCATTGCTGTCGTATTCATCCCGTTCTCCTCCTTCTTCTTCTTCTTCTTCTCTCACTACCTCTTCTTCTTCTTCTTCTTCTTCTTCTTCTTCTTCTTCTTCTTCTTCACTACTACCATCACTACTACTACTGCTATCGGTATCGCTGATATCAAAGTTCAGACGGCGAACAGCTGACGATCTAGCGATACCTGAAGGCCCAGCGACTGTTTGGTCTTCTGGTCCATTCTCCCTTTCATCATCAAAACGGTACGAGGGACCCGTTATCTCGATAACCCCAGGATTTCTTGCTAGTGGTGCCCGCGTGTCGATCCAGCAATTTTTTTTGGCTCGACCTTCGACTTGAGGATGGTCATCTAATTCATGATCATCGGAATCGGTGCGTCCTTCCTCGTTGAAATCATAACGATCTTCATCGTTACAAAGTTCTTGATATCGACGCACTATACACACACACACACATATACATGATGATGGTAAAACTCCGGAATACGGAATAATAATGATAATAATAATCGTCATGGAAAAAAACTTACCCCGTTCGTCAAATATCCCTGCAAACTCAGGGTCATTACTCCATCCTCGTCGTCGTATCACTCTAACCACTGAATCGATTATTGGAGTCGCGTGAAAATACCCCGTCCTCCAACCGTAAAGCATATCACGTTTCGATAAATCTAATAACGCACCACGGATTTTTCGGAGCACAACATTGGGAGGTAAATGATACATCATTTCCTTCTGTTTTGCATCGGTCCAACGTGATGATAAACATGGTACACGACGCGCTAAAAATTTAAATAACTCCCCCAACAAATAGCGCGGAATTATTCTTGACATATTATAAAGAAACGAACTCAACGAACGTCAGAAATTAAGTGACAGATTTTCAAAGCAGTTCCTCGGATTTGAATAATTTCTAAATCTGCATCAGCGTCTCTTGATGCAACCACCAGTGTGGTATGAGAAAAAAAGAGGGGGTATTGCAAATATAATTTTTCAAAGGGTTCATATTCACCGTAGAATATCAGATAAAAAATCCCCTCACGGGGAAAAAAACGTGGACAAGTACATTGGTGGTCCCTTGTTTCCCTATGATATTAAAAAAATCCAAAACGCCGCTTAGAAGAATTCAAAAAAGTTACAAAATAAGTTGAGATTTGTTGAAATATACGTGGCCAAATACGGGAAGCTTTACTGCGTTTCAATAAATTTCCAAAGACGGTTTGATGTTTATAGAAAAAATAATCAAGTTTGGAAATTCAACTATGTCACCAACCAAATTGCAAACGTAAAAAAATAAGATCGTAAAAAAATTGTGAACGAAGTACTTGGCGAATTCTTGATCATGATCTATACACTACGCTTATTTCATGGAAAAATCCTCGCCAAGTACTTCGTTCAGAATTTTTTTACGATCTTATTTTTTTACGTTTGCAATTTGGTTGGTGACATAGTTGAATTTCCAAACTTGATTATTTTTTCTATAAACATCAAACCGTCTTTGGAAATTTATTGAAACGCAGTAAAGCTTCCCGTATTTGGCCACGTATATTTCAACAAATCTCAACTTATTTTGTAACTTTTTTGAATTCTTCTAAGCGGCGTTTTGGATTTTTTTAATATCATAGGGAAACAAGGGACCACCAATGTACTTGTCCACGTTTTTTTCCCCGTGAGGGGATTTTTGCGATTATATCACTTCTTTTTTCTAAAATTCTTAAATATTTTGGTTCATATAAACTCCTATGGAGACTGTATATAATTACAATCCGCACTTTTAGCTTGTGAATATAACCCATAACTGTTGATTTTATTTTGCATTTTTATATTTTGTAGATGAATATGTTCACTGCGAGATTTGAATACACAGGATCACAAAAAAAAATGCTTACCAGTCTGTTCAAAAGTTTATACTGAGATCATTATTTTTCACAATTTATCCAATTTACTCGCTAATCTCGCACTTTATCATTACAGAACTTCACTCAGAATCTCCGTTGAATATTTTTATTAAATCCATTAATCGAAATTTTTCGGACGTCCTGCACTTGATTATGTCAAAACTCCGTTAATAACCGTTGTAGATGTCATACACTACGCTTACACGGCACTCTTATTCCGATTTGGTTATAATGGGGTGTATATACATATATACCGGGCATAATAAACCCGATTAATTAATCCGGAATAAGAGTTCCGTGTGAACGTAGTAGTCATTGCTCTCTCTCTCTCTCTCTCTCTCTCTCTCTCTCTCTCCAGCTGTCACTGGAGACTGACTTTGATGAAAATGTGTCTTGAGGCGTGCGATGAGGCCTATCATGGTGTTGTATACAGACACGTCAAATTCTTGGATGTGTTGGTAACTTTTGCATAATCTTGAGCCCGTGCAAAGTTTTTTCTCAGCAATTACGCGACCGATCATACTGATTTTGGGCGCAATCGAAAGAGAATTTCTTAATTAGCTAAAAGTTCAATTTTTGAGTTCCTCAATTGCTTCTGTGCTTCGTAATTCAATAAAATGACATGCCAATTTTACCCCCACCACCGCGAAAAGTTTTGTTTCGAGAAAGTATAGTCTCGGCGAGCCTCGGGCCAGCAGACGACAGGGCTGTCAATGTACTTGTCCCGAGACTCTACCGAGTCTCTTGATACGTGAAATGCTGTCGAAGACAGATTCGTTCACACGAATCCAAAAGAATGTAGTGAGAACGAGAAAAACAAAAGCGGAAAGCTGCTCATAACAGAAGCACGTCGGAAGAAATTTGAGTATTATATGAAATAAGAATATGACTAATTTTGCGTATCCCGCGCCTCGTCGCTAGGATTCTTGCTATATTTTTATCATTTTCGAGTATTATTCAAAGAACATAATATAAATGTTTCGAAAATACGGTAATGTATACTATGTAGTTTTTGATTCTAGCCTTTTTTTTTACTTATTTACTCCTGAATATCTTAGCGAAGGTTTTGATTAAAAATTCGCTAACGAGGTATACAGCTTGAGACAATGCTGACACCATGTCTCTGCAAGTATAGGATCATGGTGAGCGGATGTAAAATTTTATATTCACTCATCGAGCTCTCACGACCAATATGCATTTTTATGTTCACGAATGAATATAAAAATAAATCAGCTCGAAGTATTTTTTTTTAAAATACGCGTATTAGGGAGTAAGATGATGATCGCTCTCTCTCTCTCTCTCTCTCTTTCTCTCTCATACGCATTCTACTCAGTATAATGCTATGTAAAACTGCTGAGAGGATTCAAGTTCGTTTATCAAGGTCACCGACGAGAAAAAATAAGGCGTATATTTTTTCTCTCATGATTTTTTCTCTTTCCATCAAAATAATGCGAACGCTGCATTTTTGTATGTGCGCTCAAATTCCTACAGGCCATCAACGTTGAGTTTAGGAGTGTATGTGTATGTGTGTGTATCGGTGAAACCACTATTACAAGAAATAGAAGCGGTGTTTACCCTCAAAGAAAAATGAAAAATATATTTTTCGCTCCAATCATGTAACGATTGATACGATGATAGGTGGGGGAAAAATATATAAAAGTGGTATTTTTTTCCAATCTCGTATCATTCTTTCAATTATTCACGAACCTGTAACATCTAAAAATGGAGTATTCTGGAACAATGACGGAAGTGCGCCGAGTGTCGTCATCATCCCAACTCGTCATGGGAGTTGTGTACGGAATGAATAACTCGTTCGGAAAAATAATTGTATCGGGTTTTGAGATAGCTCCAAAGACCGGAATTTTTACTCCTGTTATTAAAATATTGACGAATTCTTTCATTGGAGTAAGCCTTCATATCGACGGATGGCAAAATTTCAAATCCAACTATGATAAAATATCACATTATTTTGGAGGACCCCGCTGGGATGCGGAGAAAATGCTCGGCTCAAAAATCGTACATGGATCGCATTGCACAGTTTTTACTTCCTGCTTTCAACAATCTGCAGTTTGTTTTAGCAACAGTCAAACACCGGCTATTGGAGAGGTTCCCACGACTCAGCGACAGTGCAATATTATCCTGCAGGGCTCGACCTTCAAGAAGTTGAAAGAAGTTAGCTTGTGTGTTGATGCACACATACAAAAACTTCAACGTGAGAGCGTAGCTGTGAATATGTGTGCGAGCATCATAATCTCCACCATCCGTGAGCACCTAAGCTCTCACATCGATCAGCAGAATGTCATGCGATTCCTCGACTCAGAAGGCAGCCTCGAGAAAATAATTGACGAAACTCGGCGAAAAATGGGCGAATCACACCCTGGATTTGTGCAAAATTCGATGGAATCGGTGATTTCGGAAATCATTACGCTGTTTCGCTTTGAAATTTGTCAACTCGTAACAGCCTACGAGGGAGATTCACATTAAATATCTCAACAATAATTCTAGTTTTTAAGAATTTATCAATAAGCTACTAATAATAATTTCAATAATAGCGATGAATATAAACTTCTTTCTTTCAAATAATAACGAATAAAAATCTAAAAAATTAAAAAAAATAAAAAAAAAATAAAAAAAAAAGTCGGATAAAACTAACTGTGCGAACCCGAGTCTTGGTGTTATCATCGGTCTGTACCTAAGAAATCAAACTGCAGATTCAGCAAAAATATTGGAGTGGGGATAGGTGTCCATCCATCCATCCCTGAGAAGTAGATGATTATGAAAAGCTCATTAGCAGTCTACTATTCGAAGTGAACGTGTTACGTTGAAAAAAAAACAAAAATGTGTAAGTAATAACTTAAAACTAGTGAATTCATGGGAAAAAAGTGCTTTTTTTGTGAGAAGCTGATTTAAAAAAGTTTTTTTATAGCTCTTCGTTATGAGGATTATGTGTCTCCATCTGACCCCGAGCCGTTTGTATCTGTTCGGATTCAGGTGAAAGACGGTGAAAGACACGTCGATCTGGTGTACGACGATATCGGTGCGGAAATTGAAGCATTTTCGAAAAAAAAATTCAAAATTTATCGACGAAGTAACACGGACTTTGAGGCTCGGGAAAAAGCAGAGCGTTCACGAGCCCTGACGAAAAAAAAGGCAGGCGAAAAAAAAGACGATCGTTACTGTGGGGAAAAGGAAGTTGGAGCCTTCCTCGTGGATCGACGTCGCAATAAAAAAAAAAGGATGGCAGATTCTTCAGCCGAGCCGACGGTGGATCGTACGAAACCGTAAGTTTGCATTTATAGCTTTTTCACAAATATTGATTTTTTGATTATTTTCAAGTTTATGAATAGTCTTAAACTTTTATAATTTATCAAAATGAAACATCTAAAAAATTTAATTTTTCATCTCTTATCTAAATAATAGAAAATAAAAAGTAAATAAATAAAAAATAAAAGAATAAATATCTGATGAAAATAAAAAAACGATAAATACTTTTTTCCTTATACTAAATTGTATCGAATTTATGTTTGAAGGGTAGAAAAAAAAATGAGGTGGAGGCTCATCCCGATCGACTTCAACTCACAACGACCCCCGAACATACGACGTCTGAGTCTCCAACTCAAAGAAGTAGCGCTTTTGGAGAGCGATGAAGAAGAAAAAGAAGAAGAAGACCCGTAAGCATTCAATTTTTTCTTTCTAATATGAAAAACTTGGTCAAATATCCAATTTTTTTCAAATGTAAACTTATTAGTACGAAAACGCCAAATTTCATTTTTTTTGTTTTTTTGATTTTTTGTTCCAGGAGGAAGAATAAGAAACAGCGAGTAAAATAAAAATTAAAAAATGAGAATAAAAAATTTTAACTTTCGAAAAAAAATAAGTGTATTTTTCTTGATTTTCAAAAAATAAAATAAAAAATCAAAACAATTATATTTGATCAAAAATCAACTTCTTTTTTCGAAAAATCTTTTCTCGGTACATACCTTTTCCCCTCTTATTTTTTATATATTTACAAAATATCATCATCATCATGAAAAAAAAAAAGAAAAAAATTGCAAAAAAAAAAAAAAAAAGAGAAAAATCATGAAAAAAAGAAATAAATCATAAAAAAAATCATAAAAAGTAGAAATTCGTACAGTTATGGTACTCCTCACACAATCTCCCCCTCCTCCCCTCACCTGGCCGCCAAGCTATTCACCTGTGGAGCGGGGGAAAATAGCTTGGAATGGGTAGGAGCCTGGTGGGGGTAGGAGTGGGGATGAGAGTGGAGGGCGCCATACCTGTACGTATTCTACTATCGTTTGATCGATTCAATCATCCGATTTGTTCATTGATATAAACCGTTCAACTATCACCTACTCACCCATTTCATTCATCCATCTTTTCAGTTCATCTCATTTGATTATCCAGTCCTCTTTTCGTGAATTTCATCTATAGTTACTAGTCATTTATTTAGTCCATCAAATTATCAAGTGGGACTCTCGCGTTTTATCCAGGGATCAAACTTCTTTTACTATTGATAGAAGAACTGGTTAAGTATCGAATTGGATAGCGTACATATTCCATTAACTGTGTCTTCCCGAGCTCACATTTCAAAACCATGCACGCCAAGTTTATGTGTAATATTTGCAGTGAATTTGTGCGGTACATGCGTGTAGATACAATGCGTGCATTTGTACGGGTATTTGCTCTTATATATTTCATTGTTTTTTCGTTTTCTTTTTAACCTTCAGCAGGTACCATTCAAGATGTACATGAGTCCATGCAGAAACCCATTCACCATTCTTGGCTACGTTGGAATGATTTCATTTTTTTTTTTTTTTTCAAGAATATTAGGAGGTAAATTTAAATGTAATAACAAAAAAAATTTAGAATGGTTACTTTATGATTAAGGTCGCGATCTTTTAATACTTGGCGATCTTTTTTTACTTTTTCAAAGTTTTTTCCGATTTCTATACATTACGCTAATTTCATGGAAAAATCCTCGCCAACTACTTCGTTCAGAATTTTTTTACAATCTAATTTTTTTTACGTTTGCAATTTGGTTGGTGACATAGTTGAATTTCCGAACTTTATTATTTTTTCTATCAACATCAAATCACATTTGAAAACTTATTGAAACGCAGTAAAGCTTCCCGTATTTGGCCACGTATATTTTAACAGATCTTAACTTATTTTGTAACTTTTTGTGTATTTTTCTAAGCGGCGTTTTGGATTTTTTTCCTTAATATCATAGGGAAACAAGGGACCACCAATATACTTGTCCACGTTTTTTTCCCCGTGAGGGGATTTTTGCGATTGGATATCAATTCTTTTTTCTAAAATTTTTAAATATTTTGGTTCATATAAACTCCTATGGAGACTGTATACTGTATATGATTACAATCCGCACTTTTAGCTTGTGAATATAACACATAACTGTTGAATTTATTTTACATTTTTATATTTTGTGGATGAATATGTTCACTGCGCGATTTGAATACTCAGGATCACGAAAAAAATGCTTACCAGTCTGTTCAAAAGTTTATTCTGAGATCATTTTTTTTTTCATAATTTATCCAATTTACTCGCTACTCTCGCACTTTATCATTATAGAACTTCACTCAGAATCTCCGTTGAATATTCTTATTAAATCCATTAATCGAAATTTTTTGGACGTCCTGCACTTGATTATGTCAAAACTCCGTTAATAACCGTTTCACTGTGTAGACGTCATACACTACGCTTACACGGCACTCTTATTCCGATTTGGTTATAATCGGGTGTACACTACCGGCCAAAAGTATGGGGATGTAGTTGAAATTTCTTGACGCACTAAAAGTTGGATAGCTCAAACAAAAAAAAAGATATCCCAATTTTCCAAAAAGCATTTTAAAGGGGACACATGTAGCTTCAATTTGCGCCTTGATAAAACCTTTTTCAATATTTTTTCAGTCAAGGGGAGTACTAGAATTAATTTTGTTTTTTAAAAAGTTGCGTACGATTTTTTTTCGCTGCGTTATCTAATTTTTAGCGAAAAAATAGCGTTTTCAGAAAGTACGGCGTAACGCCAAAACTATGAGGTTTTGGCGAAATTTTCAAGATAGTAAAAATATGTATTTCATCATTCTGTAGTCGCTAGAATTTTTTTAGATTTTTTCGTGGAGATTTTTAAAAAATCAATTTTCGTCCGAATGCTGATTTTTTAAATCGCTTTAACTCGGGAATTATAGGGTGCGTGGAAAAATGTTAAGAGGGAAAATTTTCTTGTTTTTCACTGTAGTAGTCATTAGAATTTTTTCACAAATTTCTTTCGGAATTTTTTTCCAAACCCTCGTGTTCAGAATTGTACTTCTCTTCTTCTTCTCTACTTATATTTTTTCCTTTCTTAAAAAAAAAGTTGATATCAGAAATTATATCCCTTATCCCATTTATACGAGTTTCTCAACTTTTTTTTTTAAGTAAGGAATAAATTCTAAGTAGAGAAGAAGAAAAGTACAATTCTGACAACGAGAGTTTGGAAAAAAATTTCGAAAGAAATTTCTGAAAAAATTCTAATGATTACTACAGTGAAAAACAAGAAAATTTTCCCTCTTAACATTTTTTCATGCACCCTATAATTCCCGAGTTGAAGCGATTTAAAAAATCAGCATTTGGACGAAAATTGATTTTTAAAAAATCTCCACGAAAAATTCTAAAAAAAATTCTAGCGACTACAGAATGATGAAATACATATTTTTACTTTCTTGACAATTTTGCCAAAACCTCATAGTTTTGACGTTACGCCGTACTTTCTAAAAAGGCTATTTTTTCGCAAAAAATTAGATAACGCAGCGAAAAAAAATCGTACGCAACTTTTTAAAAAACAAAATTGATTCTTGTACTCCCCTTTTTACGTTTTCCATGGTGAATAACATTGGAAAAATTTTCTACGAACCGCGCGCGCGATTTTCAAGGGCCAAAAAAAGGTTGAAAAACGGCCAACTTCAAAAAAATGTACCGGACTGAAAAAATATTGAAAAAGGTTTTATCAAGGCGCAAATTGAAGCTACATGTGTCCCCTTTAAAATGCTTTTTGGTAAATTGGGATATCTTTTTTTTTTGTTTGAGCTATCCAACTTTTAGTGTGTCAAGAAATTTCAACTAGCGTCCCCATACTTTTGGCCGGTAGTGTATATCTATATTGTAACGTTATACACTTATCGACCGAGTGTACGTCGCTACGCGTCGGTTCGTGCTTCTTAAATTAAAAGGAGCAGGTATGAAAGAACGTGAAAAAACGCGATTTTTTACGTGAGAAAATATAACAAATGAAATTTATTCAAATTAACGATGCGTTTTACAAAATAAAATCTCGCGGATAAATTTATAGAGATTTCGATCGCGTTACCGGATTTATGAAATTTGTTTCTATTTTTCTTTCAATTTCTATTCTGATTTTTGTTTGTTATTTTTGTTTTGTTTGCGATGTATTCGAATTCCTAACGAACACGAAGAATCGAGAGAAATAAGAATCGTTGCAATTTACTGTATGAAAATCCACGAGGATTTTCTAGATTTACAAAATGAATAAACAATTTTCTTTTTATTTCCGCTTTGTTTTTGTTTTATTAATTATCGCACGCTGTACTGCTTATTTACCCGCACGCTTTTTATTGTGTCTCTTGTGTTTTGTAATAAAGGAAATTTTATTATGAGTTGGCTTTTATGTTTTTCTTATTTGTCCTGGAACAACCTGTTTTTATTTTGCTTATTCCTCTTCTATTCGCTTTTCAAATATTCAAAATTAACCACAATCCAAAAGTGGAGTGACTCGATATAATAATAATTTAAATAATTTTTTGTATAAACCAAAGTTCTTACCGCTGCCTTTTGGATTGTCGTTCTGAATAATAATAATAATCGTTTTATTCCAAAATTGATTATAAATCCAAGGGTATTTATTCAATTTACTTTCTTTAAGTAATTTATAATATTTTTCACTTTATTTAAGAATCAAGAGACTCGGTAGAGTCTCGGGACAAGTACATTGACAGCCCTGTCGTCTGCTGGCCCGAGGCTCGCCGAGACTATACTTTCTCGAAACAAAACTTTTCGCGGTGGTGGGGGTAAAATTGGCATGTCATTTTATTGAATTACGAAGCACAGAAGCAATTGAGGAACTCAAAAATTGAACTGTTAGCTAATTAAGAAATTCTCTTTCGATTGCGCCCAAAATCAGCATGATCGGTCGCGTAATTGCTGAGAAAAAACTTTGCACGGGCTCAAGATTATGCAAAAGTTACCAACACATTCAAGAATTTGACGTGTCTGTATACAACACCATGATAGGCCTCATCGCACGCCTCAAGACACATTTTCATCAAAGTCAGTCTCCAGTGACAGCTGGAGAGAGAGAGAGAGAGAGAGAGAGAGAGAGAGCAATGACTACTACGTTCACACGGAACTCTTATTCCGGATTAATTAATCGGGTTTATTATGCCCGATATATATGTATATACACCCCATTATAACCAAATCGGAATAAGTGTGCCGTGTAAGCGTAGTGTATGACATCTACAACGGTTATTAACGGAGTTTTGACATAATCAAGTGCAGGACGTCCGAAAAATTTCGATTGATGGATTTAATAAAAATATTCAACGGAGATTCTGAGTGAAGTTCTGTAATGATAAAGTGCGAGATTAGCGAGTAAATTGGATAAATTGTGAAAAATAATGATCTCAGTATAAACTTTTGAACAGACTGGTAAGCATTTTTTTTTGTGATCCTGTGTATTCAAATCTCGCAGTGAACATATTCATCTACAAAATATAAAAATGCAAAATAAAATCAACAGTTATGGGTTATATTCACAAGCTAAAAGTGCGGATTGTAATTATATACAGTCTCCATAGGAGTTTATATGAGCCAAAATATTTAAGAATTTTAGAAAAAAGAAGTGATATAATCGCAAAAATCCCCTCACGGGGAAAAAAACGTGGACAAGTACATTGGTGGTCCCTTGTTTCCCTATGATATTTAAAAAATCCAAAACGCCGCTTAGAAGAATTCAAAAAAAGTTACAAAATAAGTTGAGATCTGCTGAAATATACGTGGCCAAATACGGGAAGCTTTACTGCGTTTCAATAAATTTCCAAAGACGGTTTGATGTTTATAGAAAAAATAATCAAGTTTGGAAATTCAACTATGTCACCAACCAAATTGCAAACGTAAAAAAATAAGATCGTAAAAAAATTCTGAACGAAGTACTTGGCGAAGATTTTTCCATGAAATAAGCGTAGTGTATAGATCATGATCAAGAATTCGCCAAGTACTTCGTTCAGAATTTTTTTACGATCTTATTTTTTTACGTTTGCAATTTGGTTGGTGACATAGTTGAATTTCCAAACTTGATTATTTTTTCTATAAACATCAAACCGTCTTTGGAAATTTATTGAAACGCAGTAAAGCTTCCCGTATTTGGCCACGTATATTTCAACAGATCTCAACTTATTTTGTAACTTTTTTTGAATTCTTCTAAGCGGCGTTTTGGATTTTTTTAATATCATAGGGAAACAAGGGACCACCAATGTACTTGTCCACGTTTTTTTCCCCGTGAGGGGATTTTTGCGATATCACTTTATTTACGACAAATTTCACTTTAACCTCTTGGATGTATAATTTAATTTCCAGTTCCTCTCAGACTGCCTCGACTATAAATTTTTATCAATTTGAATTTAAATTTGATTTGCAAAATAAATAAATAATTTCTAACCTGTTTCCAACAATCATAAAAATAAAAGAAATAATAAAAAGGTGAGTATTACTCAGGCTACGGGCTCTAAACGTCGCCGAATAGCGCCAATATCCCTTGCAACACAGGAAAGGATGCAGACCCCAGACCACGGGAGTAAAACGTCGCCGAATCACCCCAATGTCCTGAGCATCTACGAGGTAAGGAAATAATTGACCATGAACCACGGGATGAGAACGTCGCCGAACCCCTCCAATGTCTCATGCATCAATTAATCGGAAAATAAAAAAAAATAGGAGTGACCCTGGACTACGGGATGAGAACGTCGCCGAACCCCTCCAATATCCCAGGCATCAAGGAAAAATAGGAACAAAGGATTTATGATTTGTTGGAACTAGGTAGAGTGTTCTACTGGAGAAAGCTCTGTTAGGAGGTCCGAGCCAGTCTAAGTGATCAAAGGAACTGATGCCGAGAGCGGTCGCGCAGCGACTTTTATACCCCACTTTTCCCTCGCTTTCGATGCTCCGCTTAATTTTAATCTCGAACCGCTTACTGCGCACGTTCTATTTTCTCATTCGCTCAGCACTCTCCCCACTACTCATTCACGCTCTCACATTTGCTCGCCGCTACCCCCACTCTCGCATCCACGGATGCGCGAAAATCCGCTTTTCATGTATTTCAGTTTTGTTTGTTTTGAATTTTCATTATTAATCGCTTATTATTTTTATTTATTGATCTATCGAATCATTTTTTGTATTTGAAAACAATTAATTAATTTTTAGAACAATGAAAATATTTCGAGTTTTCTCTCGAATTCGGCTAGTGCGCATGCGCGGTAATACGCATTTTTTGCTTATTTAAAATTATCAAAATTTTCGATAAAATTATACGTCGCGCTTATTTTATTTCAATTCTTCGATTTTTTTCCGAATTTTTAAGTCTAATTGCGTTAATGAACGATAATTTAATAAAAAGAAATAAAGAAAATAAAAAGAATAATTTATTTGATTTTTTCGACGCTTGGCGGCGTCGGTAACGCTCGCGTCGGTAGTCTCGGCTTTTCGTTGCCGATGCCCAAGATGGCCGCCGCCCGGACGAAAGCGCGCGTCGTTGTTGTTTACGTGAGTAAAAATGTCGGAGATCGCGCCGTCGCGTCGTATCTCTCGCGTTCGGGACCGTAATATCGTGTCGGGAGTGCGGGTACGTTTCAATATCGGGTGTAACAAACCCGATTAATTAATCCGGAATAAGAGTTCCGTGTGAACTTAGTAGTCATTGCTCTCTCTGCAGCTGTCACTGGAGACTAGCTTTGATGAAAATGGGTCTTGAGGCGGGCGTCGAGGCCTATCATGGTGTTGTATACAGACACGTCAAATTCTTGAATGTGTTGGTAACTTTTGCATAATCTGGAGCCCGTGCAAAGGTTTTTCTCAGCAATTACGCGACCGATTATGCTGATTTTGGGCGCAATCGAAAGAGAATTTCTTAATTAGCTAAAAGTTCAATTTTTAAGTTCCTCAATTGCTTCTGAGCTTCGTAATTCAATGAAATGACATGCCGATTTTACCTCCACCACCGCGAATCGGTTTATTCAGAGAAAGTATAGTCCCGGCGAGTTCGGGCCAGCAGACGACAGGGCTGTCAATGTATACTTGTCCCGAGACTCTACCGAGTCTCTTGATAAATTTTCATGCTGTACGCAAGGTAGATGAAAACTTTTTAACTTCATTGAATCGTTCCCCCTTTAGAATAAGATGAAAAGAATGGGGCCTTGGTTTTCAAAATGTATTCAAATACGATTTTTAGGTTTTTTAAGTTCAAAATGTTTTCGAGTGGAGTATTCAAAATTTTCTCACGTTTCATTTCAATTCTTTTCAACTTCACAAAATAATTGAAAATTTATATTGTGACGTGGTAATTTTGCCCACGTAACAAAAGGATTAAAAATTGGCACGGCACGAGAAAGGAGCATTCGTCGGCATCGAAGAATTTCTCTCGAGCAAATCCAGAAGGGCCAAATGCGAGCGTATTTACGAAATATTAATTTATTTTTATTATTGTACGAGCGAGCGGCGGTTATCCACGATAATTTCGAGTCAAGGAAGGCTTAGGCGATTCAGAGAGGGGATACCGAAACGTCATCGAGTCGGAGAGCAGAGGGAAATTCAAATTTCGAGTTTCGCTGTTGAAGGTCATTACGCGTGGGTCGCTAACTCCATGCCCTCACCCTCAGCTGTCTAACCTCAGGATGCGTCCATCAGCATCTAGAGATCGCCATATTCTCGTTGGAAGCCGAAGGCACAATTTCATCGTGTCGAAACATCGAAAATACCGCTCAACCAAACATCGAAATTACCGCTCAGCATAACGTCAAAAGTATCGGCTCAGCATATCGTCGGAATTCAAAATAATACGTTGAAAATTCTAGAACAAATGGTTGCGATTCTCGCGAGTAGGCTAAGGGTGGGGGGTTAGGACCCTAGTCCGCGTACTTGCTCTCGCGACAATTATCGAGGACTCGAGTTTTCGGCAGCAATGACGGAGGATGTCTTTTCTCGGGCCGTTGCCGTTCCTGATCAAAAATCCGACGCCGCCAGAATATCGATCGAGAGATTTTCCGTGGTCTTTTTCCGGATCTCGTCCTACGGAAACTGTAGTGGTGAGCCGTCGTTTCGCTCTTATTGTCGTTTTGTGATATTTCGTAATGCATTACTCGCAAGTATCTTTTTGAAAGAATTTTTGGTGTTTAACGAGCGATATTGTTTCGGGATACGCACGCGTTTGGAAAATCCTGGTTACGCCTTGTCTCGTGATTTGTTGTTGTCGTTTAATAAATTTGAATTGCCGAGAGGAATTCTATTATAATTTTGTCCAATCTCGAGATCCATAGTTTTAGTAATTTTTGTTATATAATTGTCGGTATCGATCGGGTCACCTATCTTTAAAGTGCGTTAATGGCGAAATCCTTAACGTTACGAAATTGTGTATCGTGGGCGATCGAGCCGAATACTTTGTAAAAACGATTTGTCGACGGTTAACAGAATTTTATTGTAAAATAATTTTGTCATCGAAAATTAACTTGAAATCAATCTCTTATTTTTTATGATCGCAAGTTTAAATGATTTGTAATTTATATTATCCAATTTTCCGGAAAAATATTTTCATCATTGTTTTGTTTTATTTAATAAATTTCAATTGTAATTTCGGATTTTCGTGTGAGTAAAGAGTAATTATTTTGTTAACTTGCCTAGACACGCCCCTCTACCAACTTGGTTTAAACTACAGCTACGACCGGGAAACCTTTCTATTTGTTTGAGATTGAACGATGAGTTTGAGTTGCCGGGTGTTAAAGGATCGTGACAATGATGGAAAATAAAAGACGTCGACACGAACGCGTGGTTGAGTGCACGAAAAACCGTTTGTCATTTTTATTGAGATGGTCATTGAGTACAAATTGTGATGATGAATAAAACACTGAGTTTTGTATGAGTAAAATCACTGAGATTTTGATGAGTTCATAAATTGATTAGAATTCTTGGAATTCGATTGAGTATCGTTGATAAGAGTTCGGAGACTCGATTGTTCACCGTGTGAGTGAATAGCATGATTAGAATTCTGGGAATTCGATTGAGCCCGATTGTATGGATGAGAGGTGTACGTTACACGCCGCGACGAATAATGATAATGATTCGCGTACGTTGAGCTCCACTTGAGAGAATTCTAGAAGTTCGATCGCGTAACGTACAGAGAAAATGATTCTAGATGAGTTCACTGATTTGTAAGATCAGTGAGATGATAATGCACTGAATTGATAAGTCTCTTTTGAGACAATTGCTAACCGAGATTGAATTATATTAATTACAACCGCGATTAACAATGATGGAGAGCCGTGAGATATGTACGAATGCACGTGGCTTGGCACAACCACGTGTTGAGCAGAGTTCGAAATGATGATGTACTCTTTTATTAATGATTGCGCACCGTTGCGACAACCTGAGTTGAATGAGTGAATTTAAAAGGGTGATTAAAACCCTTGAGAATGAGAATGAGTGCTCTGTTCAACGTTAAAATGAGAGAAAACTGCGTTAATGAGTTCGCGCGTAGTCACGCGTGGCTCGGACCGGTCGAGACTTGACGAAGACAGAGATAAGACTGATTGAAATGGCCGCATTTGACACTGGCCGGCACGAAGCCTTCGCTCTCGTTGTCGAGCGCGACGCCTTCGTGTCGACGAGAGAGCGCCCAGGAGGTGCTGCCCCGACGTGAGTCGCACGAGAAGCTCGCGTCGCTTGTAGGGCGATGCGGATTCCCGAACACTATTCGTTCTCGATAATTTCGAATAAAATTTGTCTAAGGTCATCTTAGGCTGGCGTCCAAGGAATTATCGAGATCGGAATATTTTGTGCGACCGTTGGAAAAAGTCGTCACAATATACACTACCGTCGGAAAGTTTCCGGACAAAAGTCGGAAAAAGTTGCCACACTCTTTTTCATGTTATTCCATCGATAACGTAGATAAATTAATTTAATAAACGGCATTTTAAAGGGGAGAAATTCCATTTCATTTTGCTTTTTTTGAAAAATTTTTGCGATTTTTTTTACGACTAGGACGTCATTTTGAAAACGACCATTTTTCGTCTTTTTTTTTCTTTTTACAGAGCGACCGCGTTTTCAGTAGAAATTTTTTTTTCCAAATTTCTTTGACCGGATCTTGAGAAGGCAAAACTCAAGCTTCAATTTCGTTTTTTATAAAATGCGTTACGATTTTTTTTTGAAAAAGTTATCATGTTTTTGGCGAAAAAAGACGGAATTCAGAAATTCCTGCGTAACATGAAAACTATCACATTTAGGAAAAAATCTTAGAGGAGTGAAAAGTTGCCTCTAGGATTGGTCTAGTCATTCGATTTTTTCCAGATTTTTTTTCCGAAATTTTTTTTTTTCCGTTAATTTTAGTCGATCTCCAGGTCTATAAATTTCCGTAATTTAAAAACTATGGGTTTTTTGACCAAAAGTCCAAGTACAAAAAAGGTTTATTTCTTCATTTTAAACATTTTGGAATTTTTTCAGATTTTTTTCTCCGATGATGTTCATCACCATCGTCAACATCGTCGGATAACAAAATTCGAAAAAAAAATCTTAAAAAATTCCAAAACTTTTAAAATGAAGAAATAAAACTTTTTTGTCCTTGGACTTCGAGTGAAAAAACCCATAGTTTTTAAATTACGGAAATTGATAGACCTGGAGTTCGACTAAAATCGATGAAAAAAAAAAAATTTCGGAAAAAAAATCTGAAAAAAATCGAGTGACTAGAACAATCTCAAAGGCAACTTTTCACTATTTTGAGATTTTTTTCTAAATGTGATAGTTTTCGTGTTACGCAGGAATTTCTGAATTCCGTCTTTTTTCGCCAAAAACATGATAACTTTTTCAAAAAAAATCGTAACGCATTTTATAAAAAACGAAATTGAAGCTTGAGTTTTGCCTTTTCAAGATCCGATCGAAGAAATTGAAAAAAAAAATTTCTACTGAAAACGCGGTCGCTCTGTGAAAAGGAAAAAAAAGACGAAAAATGGTCGTTTTCAAAATGACGTCCTAGTCGTAAAAAAAATCGCAAAAATTTTTCAAAAAAAGCAAAATGGCATAGGATTTCTCCCCTTTAAAATGCCGTTTATTAAATTAATTTATCCACGTTATCGACGGAATAACATGAAAAAGAGTGTGGCAACTTTTCCCGACTTTTGTCCGGAAACTTTCCGACGGTAGTGTATATATTTTTAATATGAAGTTTTTTGCTTATTTGTAATTTTTTTTTAATTGTGGTGAAATCATTTTCAGCAAGGTTTATGATTTTTTTTATGGAATTTTTTTACACATATTTTTTTTTTGAAATTTTTTACACAATTCTTACGATATTATCAGGAAACAAGGAACCATCAATGTACTTGTCCCAACCTTTTTTTCCCTAGGGGTTAAAATATGTATCATCAGAATGAAGCAGATGACTATTACCTTTCAAAATTTCGTGAACTTAAATGTGCAAAATATTCATGCAAGTGTTTTATATACGGCTTCGATTTAGCATAATTTATTGAAACATGTATGTTTAAAAAGTTCCTCCCATGGTCGCTTTGGGTCTGATTGCATTGAAATCGGCGCAAAACTAATGCAACTGATACAACTGTCCTCATTCGATTTTGATGACTCATTTCAATTTTTTCGGCAGAATTCTGGATTCAATCTGTCCACCTCGTTCTCTAAAACTCTCAGAAATGTAATGAGAACATGAACACAACTGTCACCCCTTATTCCCATGGTATTGACTCCTTCAATGGTAATGAGCAATATCAAGACTTTACCTCGTTGTTGATAAAACCTGAGATGGAAAAATGCCTAAACTTCGGAAATTCAACTATGTCACCAACCAAATTGCAAACGTGAAAAAATTAGATTGTAAAAAAATTCTGAACGAAGTACTTGGCGAAGATTTTTCCATGAAATTAGCGTAGTGTATAGATCATGATCACGAACTCGCCAAGTACTCCGTTTAGAATTTTTTCACAATCTAATTTTTTCACGTTTGCAATTTGGTTGGTGACATAGTTGAATTTCCGAACTTTATTATTTTTTCTATCAACATCAAACCGTATTTGCTAATTTATTGTGTGACGTGGTAATTTTGTCCACGTCACGAAAAATACAGAAATTGGCACGGCACGGAGGAAAACGTCGGGTTTCGACGAATTCCTCTCGATAAAATGTAAAAGGAGTCAAATGCGAGCGTATTTCCTTGTATTAATTTAATTTAATTTTTATTATTTTATTTTGTACGAGCGAACGACGGCAATCCAAACATCGAAAATATTATGGTCGTCGCTATTTTCGTCAACTCATCGAAAGGGAAGGCATAGGTCGTCAAGGTCAGTCAGAGGTGTCATCGATGGAGCGCGAGTATCGAGAGAGAGGGGTCGCTAGCTCAAAGCCCTCACCCTGAGCTGTCTGATCTCAAGCGGTGCGTCAAGCAGCATCGGGAATCTTCGGGAAGTCTCGGTTGGCACAAATCAACTGTCGCCAACGCCCTGAAAAATTTGAATTTGCGAGAAAATGCGGGTGAATTGCGAGAACTTTCTCGAAAAGTCTAGATTCCGCGAGTAGGCGAAGGGTGGAGGGGTTAGGACCCAAATTCTATAAAACCGCGTTTCCGTAATCGTTCGGGGACTTTTCGCATCGAACCTCAACGGAACCTGACGTTTTCTGACGAGCCGTCGCCAACCCTGTACAAGAAAACGACGTAGCCGGAATTATCGAGTGGAATCATCCGTGGTCTTTTTCCGGATTTCCATCTTCTGAAACTGTAGCGGTGAGCCGTCGTCTCGCTTTCATTTTGTTTATTGTGATTTTGTTTTGTTGTAAAAAAAAAAAAAGCTCTTAAAACTTTTCGAATTATCGTATTAAAGAGCGATATTGTTTCGGGGTACGTTCGCGTTTGAAAGAAATAGTTAATTATTATAACGTCATTTCACGGTGTAAAATCTACCGTATTTTCTGTTGAGTTATTTAGAGTTGCCGAGAGGAATTCGATTTTCATTTTTTCGTTCGACGAGAGTCCTTAGTGTAAGAAATTCAGAATTATTCAATTCCAATCTTTTCGAAATAAAAGAAATTATGAGAGCAAGTCTCTTGTAATTTCTCCTTGTATAATTCTCGATTGGAGTTGGATCCTAAAATTTGTTATTATTTAATTTAAAAGAATTTTTGACGGATGTAATTAAATCTGATATTATTTTATAATTTTGTTAAAATTGAATTTTTCACTACAATTGTAATTTACCATTCTCGAGAAAAACGAGACCAATATTATATTTTTCCGGAACTTAATAATTTATTGTCAAAATTTTCATTCATTCAATTGAATTGTTTAAATAAACTCGAAATTGTAATTCCGGATATCGTTTGCCTTTCATGTGAATTTATTTCGTATTTTTATCATAATCCCGCCCCTCTACCAACTTGGTTCCAACATACAGCTACGACCGGGAAAAACCTATTCTTCCGTTCTCGTTAATTTTCAAATAAAATTTGTCGAAGTTATATTCGGCTGGCGTCCAGAAAATTCCCGAGATAGGAATATAATCGCAAAAATCCCCTCACGGGGAAAAAAACGTGGACAAGTACATTGGTGGTCCCTTGTTTCCCTATGATATTAAAAAAATCCAAAACGCCGCTTAGAAGAATTCAAAAAAAGTTACAAAATAAGTTGAGATCTGTTGAAATATACGTGGCCAAATACGGGAAGCTTTACTGCGTTTCAATAAATTTCCAAAGACGGTTTGATGTTTATAGAAAAAATAATCAAGTTTGGAAATTCAACTATGTCACCAACCAAATTGCAAACGTAAAAAAATAAGATCGTAAAAAAATTGTGAACGAAGTACTTGGCGAATTCTTGATCATGATCTATACACTACGCTTATTTCATGGAAAAATCCTCGCCAAGTACTTCGTTCAGAATTTTTTTACGATTTTATTTTTTTACGTTTGCAATTTGGTTGGTGACATAGTTGAATTTCCAAACTTGATTATTTTTTCTATAAACATCAAACCGTCTTTGGAAATTTATTGAAACGCAGTAAAGCTTCCCGTATTTGGCCACGTATATTTCAACAGATCTCAACTTATTTTGTAACTTTTTTTGAATTCTTCTAAGCGGCGTTTTGGATTTTTTTAATATCATAGGGAAACAAGGGACCACCAATGTACTTGTCCACGTTTTTTTCCCCGTGAGGGGATTTTTGCGATTATATCACTTCTTTTTTCTAAAATTCTTAAATATTTTGGTTCATATAAACTCCTATGGAGACTGTATATAATTACAATCCGCACTTTTAGCTTGTGAATATAACCCGTAACTGTTGATTTTATTTTGCATTTTTATATTTTGTAGATGAATATGTTCACTGCGAGATTTGAATACACAGGATCACAAAAAAAAATGCTTACCAGTCTGTTCAAAAGTTTATACTGAGATCATTATTTTTCACAATTTATCCAATTTACTCGCTAATCTCGCACTTTATCATCACAGAACTTCACTCAGAATCTCCGTTGAATATTTTTATTAAATCCATTAATCGAAATTTTTCGGACGTCCTGCACTTGATTATGTCAAAACTCCGTTAATAACCGTTGTAGATGTCATACACTACGCTTACACGGCACTCTTATTCCGATTTGGTTATAATGGGGTGTATATACATATATATCGGGCATAATAAACCCGATTAATTAATCCGGAATAAGAGTTCCGTGTGAACGTAGTAGTCATTGCTCTCTCTCTCTCTCCAGCTGTCACTGGAGACTGACTTTGATGAAAATGTGTCTTGAGGCGTGCGATGAGGCCCATCATGGTGTTGTATACAGACACGTCAAATCCTTGGATGTGTTGGTAACTTTTGCATAATCTTGAGCCCGTGCAAAGTTTTTTCTCAGCAATTATGCGACCGATCATACTGATTTTGGGCGCAATCGAAAGAGAATTTCTTAATTAGCTAAAAGTTCAATTTTTGAGTTCCTCAATTGCTTCTGTGCTTCGTAATTCAATAAAATGACATGCCAATTTTACCCCCACCACCGCGAAAAGTTTTGTTTCGAGAAAGTATAGTCTCGGCGAGCCTCGGGCCAGCAGACGACAGGGCTGTCAATGTACTTGTCCCGAGACTCTACCGAGTCTCTTGATTTTGTGCGACTCACGGGAAAAGTCGCTACAATTGAAACGCAGTAAAGCTTTCCGTATTTGGCCACGTATATTTCAACAGATCTTAACTTATTTTGTAACTTTTTTTGTATTCTTCTAAGCGGCGTTTTGCATTTTTTTTAATATCATAGGGAAACAAGGGACCACCAATGTACTTGTCCACGTTTTTTTCCCCGTGAGGGGATTTTTGCGATTATATCGCTTCTTTTTTCTAAAATTTTTAAATATTTTGGTTCATATAAACTCCTATGGAGACTGTATATAATTACAATCCGCACTTTTAGCTTGTGAATATAACCCATAACTGTTGATTTCATTTTGCATTTTTATATTTTGTAGATGAATATGTTCACTGCGAGATTTGAATACACAGGATCACGAAAAAAAAATGCTTACCAGTCTGTTCAAAAGTTTATTCTGAGATCATTTTTTTTCACAATTTATCCAATTTACTCGCTAATCTCGCACTTTATCATAACAGAACTTCACTCAGAATCTCCGTTGAATATTTTTATTAAATCCATTAATCGAAATTTTTCGGACGTCCTGCACTTGATTATGTCAAAACTCCGTTAATAACCGTTTCACTGTGTAGACGTCATACACTACGCTTACACGGCACTCTTATTCCGATTTGGTTATAATGGGGTATGTATATATATATATATATATATATATATATATATATGAGGCATTCCATGCGGTTTCGAACGGTCAAGAAGTTGACCGCTCCCAAAAAAAATTAAATTTCGTCGAATTTCTGAATGTTATGAATAAGGGACGTGTACATTTTTTCAGAATTTTTGGATCACATTTTTTCGAGCTTTTGAACATTTTAAAATTTTCTGAATATCTTCATATTCCGAAATTTTACGATCGAACAGCAAAATGTTTCAGGCAAAAAAGTTGCAGTTTTGCATATATTTTGTGAAAAAAATTTTGTTTGAATTTTTCGAGTTAAAAAAATGACTATTTTCATCATAAATATACGAAAATAATTTTTTTCGGTCAGTATGCCACTCTCGATTTGTCTCAAAAAATTTCAGAAAGTACTCTAAAATGTGTACAATAACAAGTAATTTTTTTGTGATGGCTCAATTTGTTATTACAGCGCTATGCTTCGTTTTATTATTATGTTTTTCGATTTTTTTTTTTTTGTAAAATCAATTATCATTAAAAATTATTTTTTCCCAAATTGTTTGTCTCAAATTTTCAGATATAAGAACATTGACAATAATAATGTTAATATTTTGGAGCTAATTAGAGCATAGTTCATCGGTAACGTAAATGGAACTCTATTGAATTCTTTCAAAAGCTACTGTTTTGTAAGGAGTCTGGTGTTGGTGGAAATAATAAGTGACACGCAGGGTTGAATGAATAAAAAAGGCGATAGATTTATTTTCCCGATGAGCTGTTGAGAAGTACAGAGGTTTTGAGAGAAGACCCGGTAAATTGTCCCGATGAGAAGAATGAGAGAGGAGCCGGTGCTCGTCGACCGCGTGTGCCGGCGAGCCAAGATGGCGACCGAAGCGTGTTCGTGAGAAGAGCCGTTTGCGAGTACGTTATCCCGATAAATTGAGCGTAATTGATCCCGAAAATTGGTCTGAGTGTTACTAGAACTGTTCCCGAGTTTTATGGAGTTGTTGGTGGACGAAATTGTCGCACTTGTGATAATTATTGCCGAAAAAGAATTTGGAGACGAAATTGGCTGCGTGAACACGCTTCAGAACCGGATCCAATACTGATGAGATCAATCATGGCGATCGATGAAGACGCGCCGCGCGCATGCGTCGCGCGTCGCGTTGCCCGAGTGCGAAAACCTGCCCGGGAGGTGGCGACGCCCGCGGGAGCGAGCGAACTAGCGTCCGGCCGCTTGAGCTCCTCGCTGCCCGAGAGACTTCGTCCCGATCGGTGGCAACGCTCGTGGCGGTAGGCGAACCCCGACCCGAATGCTCGCGATACCGCCACGGGAACGCTCAATCCTGAACAGCTACGCTCTATAATTACTCAAAAAAATTCAATGATGAATTAATCATTTTCTGTTCTAAAATATTTTTTCTTTTTGTTGTCAACATTAAACTTGATGTAAGAACTGAGATAAAGTGAAAGACATCGTTTTAAGCTGTTTATTTTTCCAAGCTCGGTAAGTTAGGAAATCCGCAGCAAGCGAATATATTTGCATTGTAGAGTCCCATTCGGTCCTGGTATAATGCAATGGTATTTATGGGTCTTCGATACAGGTTTTAGTTGTTTAAATCTCGACTCCAACATTTTTTTTCGATAATTGTAATCATCAGAGGATGAATAGCGAACGGTGATAGCAGGGACATTCGCGGGTTGAGCTGCCCATTCGTAAAGATCTCGAGGAGTTAAAATCTGTTGATCCAACGGCAATTGCATTAAAGCTCGAGCGGCAAGTCTCTTCAATGTGCCTCCCACGCCGTCACATGCTGGTCCCTTGCCATGAGCGATCGCGAAGAAATGCCATTCCGCTGGAACGCCAAAATCCTCTTCGTGAAGAGACAGGTCCCATAAAAATCAAAATACACTGAGAACCACGGTAGTATTTCGCTACGGAGGGGGAATTTTGATGAACTAAAAAATGTAAAAGGCGCACGTTACTTTGTAAAAAAATGTTTACATTGGGCGGCCACCGATACTTTCTCATATGGCATGACGAACGTTACTTCGTATAGCAAGGTCAACTTCGTATATCTTACCGATATATTATAATTAAGCTCAAATAACTCATTACTTTGATCGATGTTTATTATTTCAAAAATGTAAGAAAAATTTGGGAGAATAATTTTTAAGGGGGGAAGCTGGTCTAGAGCGTAAAAAAATGGGCACAATTTATGAATTTTTTATGACTCAACAAAAAGATCAATCGAAAATCTCTGAAAGGGGTTTTATAATTTAGGTTTTAATATACAAATACAAATTTTTTCGTGTCAATTAAATTCAAAATGGCGGTGTCCGGCATTTCTTCGGAGGCGCCTCGATTTTTAGACGGGTCCATGGCCGAAGATGTAACCTCCTTAATTTTGGTCCGAGAATAAAATCCCGAAAGTTTTTAGTTTCTATATAACAACAGCAAGAGACGTACGTAGCATTTTTTCGATATTTTGTTTTTTCGCGAAATGGTGCACGTTTGAACAAAACATTAAAATTTTCACTATAAAAAAACGACAAAATTGTTGACTAAAAAAAAAACTATGCAATATAAAAAAAAAATCCTACGTACGTCTCCGGAGAAAGGTATTTCGAATGTACTGTCAAAATTTCGTATAGATCGGTGAAGATTTGCTCGAGTTATGTCTTCGGCCAGTTCAAAAAAAGTCATTTCGAGAAAAACGCGTTTAAAGTTTTACGTACTATAAAATCATATTAAATGCGTATATACTTTTAATCTGCGATGCCTGCGCCGTACAATTGCCCTTCTGTATCAATCTCTTCGGCTTCTTTTTCCTTTCGGAAAATGATCTTTATCCCCCCGGAAAGGGAATCGTTATGATCCCGGCGCACGCTGTAATGCGTGCGCCAGGATCATAAAGGGCGCTCGGGGCATACCTGAGAGGCGCTGCCGCAGAATGGAAAGTTTGGGCATTTAGACATTTTTGCCGACATCCATCCTTTGGTATGTTATTTTTAAGACCCTAAAGTACCTTTTAAGACAAAAAAAAAAATTTCGGTTTCTTCAAAATTCTAGACCAGCTTTCCCCCTTAATATTTGATTTGACTAAAAAAGGCCAAAAACAATAATAAAACAAAGCATAGCGCTGGAACAACAAATTGAGCCATCACAAAAAAATTACTTGTTATTGTACACATTTTAGAGTACATTCTGGAATTTTTTGAGACAAATCGAGAGTGGCATACAGACCGAAAAAAATTATTTCCGTATATTTTTTATGAAAATAGTCACTTTTTAAACTAAAAAAATTCAAACAAAATTTTTTTCATAAAATATATGCAAAACTGCAACTTTTTTGTTTGAAACATTTTCCTGTTCGATCGTAAAATTTCGGTATATAAAGGTATTTAGGAAATTTTGAAATGTTGAAAAGCTCGAAAAAATGCGATCAAAAAATTCTGAAATAATGTACACATCTCTTTTTCATATATTTAACAGATTTGACAAAATTTCAATTTTTTTGGGAGCGGTCAACTTTTTGACCGTTCGAAACCGCATGGAATGCCGTATATATATATATCGGGTATAATAAACCCGATTAATTAATCCGGAATAAGAGTTCCGTGTGAACGTAGTAGTCATTGCTCTCTCTCTCTCTGCAGCTGTCACTGGAGACTGGCTTTGATGAAAATGGGTCTTGAGGCGGGCGTTGAGGCCTATTATGGTGTTGTATACAGACACGTCAAATTCTTGAATGTGTTGGTAACTTTTGCATAATCTTGAGCCCGTGCAAAGGTTTTTCTCAGCAATTACGCGACCGATCATGCTGATTTGGGGCGCAATCGAAAGAGAATTTCTTAATTAGCTAAAAGTTCAATTTTGAAGTTCCACAATTGCTTCTGAGCTTCGTAATTCAATAAAATGACATGCCAATTTTACCCCCACCACCGCGAAAAGTTTTGTTTCGAGAAAGTATAGTCTCGGCGAGCCTCGGGCCGGCAGACGACAGGGCTGTCAATGTACTTGTCCCGAGACTCTACCGAGTCTCTTGATATTGATATTTCTTTCCTTTTCATACCCACAGCAGCTTTATTCAGTTTTATTTTTTTCAGGGCACAAACACTGGTCAGATTTTTCTGGAAGTCTTCCATCTGTTAGTGACTCTTAGCAATGAGTGTGAAACCGGCGGAGAATGGGTCGTTGGTACACCTTTGCTTGAGTTGCCTCTTTCTGAACAAATAATAGTACTTCATAGGCTTGATCATTCGGTTCATACCATGCGCATATGGGCCATACAAGAGTCTAAGCTGATAGCCCACACTTGGGATCTTGGAAACTTTTTCCTTCTCATAAACAAAGATGTCGTCAATTCTCTGGAGGAACTGTCATACCTAAAAGTTAGTCATATTCTGTGTTTATCAATATAATTTTCTTAGTTCCCCAATGCCTAGTGAATTATCATACAGATGTTTTTTGATTCTGTCATGATTCAATGTGTTTAAATATGGTTTTTCAGCTTTCAGACCATACAAATGCATTACTGAATGATTGCATTACCGTTCACGTTTATGTTTGCGCAAAAATGCGAGGAAAAATTGTTGCTGAAGTTGATGCAAACGTTCAATTTTTAAGGGTATGTATAAGAATGTTTATGTTCCGTAATCAATCAATGTACCAAAAAGATTATCACTAAATCTTGAAGGAAACTCAATGGTTTTCAATCAGCTTGTTGTGTCCGCAAAGACCATCACGTAGGGGCGAGCTATCGAGGAAGAGTATTTTAGGGATTGAAACCAAATTGAATTAGATTTGAATTCAATACTTAAAACAAATTGTCAATAAGATTATTGACAAAGGTTACAAATTTGACGTGTATTTGCTTCAAGACCAATCGTTCGGATTTTCTACAAAGACGCGTTTTATTGCGACTTTAAATGATTGTGTTGATTTCTCCAACTCATTTGAATTTACCCCCAATTTCCACGCCAAATCAACCTGGGTCTGACCCTCGACCCCTCAAATCTTGTTCCCGATTTTTCCTATCATTACTCTCACTCTATCAAGCAATTACAATTTTTGTCAAATTTTTCAAAATAAATTTGAACGCGTCATGAATCTTTGAATTTTTTTTTAACACCTCGATGGCCGTAATCGAAAAAACTGAAAAAATTCTCAAAAATACAGTGTCAGAAATAAAAAATGTTGGTGTAAAATTCATAATGTCTGGGCTTTTGCTTCAACCCGTTCTTTAGCTTTTTGAGCAGTAATAAATGAAAAAAATTAGGAGCAGAGGTAAGTTTACTGTAGACTGTTACTCGAAATTTTGTATGCATGATACCAGATTTTTAAAAAAATTTCTCCGATTTTTCTGAAGTGTATTTTGTAATTTTCGAATTTTTTTTTTTTATCATGGTTGACAAAAACCCTAATTAGGGATTTGGAAATGGTGCGAATTGCATTAACAATAAGCGTAAGATGCCTGGTGAGATTCGGTACACTCTCAACTATACTATGGAAGTGCTACGTTGCTGTGACCGCCGATCTGCTAAATTTGTCGATGACAAAATATTGTACTTTTATTTTTGAGAATACACTCTAGTAGTAGGTGGCACACTATGGCCACCCCAACTCCTATCCCCACTCCTTTCCCCCACAAGTCGGCCGTCGTGAGTCCGAGCGGTCGGTGTTGTGGGTAAGAGGTTGACGGGTGTGCGGAGGGGGGAAGGATGGAGTGCGGCCGTAGTGTGCCACCTTTTTTTTTCTTGTTTATATATATGTCGGAGATATAAGGATCTTAGTGGTCCATACTATATTCTTTTGTTCAAAAGATCGATTTATAAAAATAGAGGAATAACGACAGAAGAGTCAACGAGAGAACGAAGAAGGGAATTGATTCGTTGTTCTAAATCGAATATTCATTTCTTAATAAGTCCTGTTTATAAAGCTAATTATCAAATAAAACGATTGGTTACGCGTCCCACACGCCAAATGAAGAGTTCTTATTCGAATATCGATCATTCTCCGACATCAGAAGCGGGATTACCAAGGGACGTGAACCATCAATCTCTCAAAAATGTTCTCACAATCAGACCGCTCAATGGAATAAAAATTCTTCCGAAGACAAATGAAAAGTTTTGATGGAAAATCAAAATAAGAATATGGTGGAATTAATACAATCAATTCAAGATCCTCCAGAGTCGGACACTCCGAACGTTTTTCAGAGAAAATTCCTTTTGGCGAATTATTGCATTCCGGTGAGAAGTTTTCATTTTGTTTCGATTTTGGTGCTGATTGCTCCCCGATAAAAGGAAGTATTGCACAAAAATTTTGGAAAATTGGAAAATAGAAATTTTTATTTCACGTGATTCTTGACGATTTTGTTTTCAACAATAAAATTCTTATTACACGAGAAATATTAACTCTTAGTTACTCAGTGGAGATGATGATTGACAGTTTATTTCCTAAATGAATACTGAAAGTCAATTTTTTTCAAGGTGGACTCTGATTCACTTAACTTTTATTGAATAAAAACAGATGTTTCTGAGTGTGACAAAAATCTCTTGATTGGTGTTTTAAACACATCTTTTTTAACTTTTGTCGCAGGAATACCCAAATCGAGAGTAATAACTGGTCAACTTGAAATTTGCTTGCTGGATCCTAACCGAACTAAAAAAAAAAAAAAATTGATCTTGTGTGATATCCTTGTTGACACCTATTCATTGAAAAATACCTGAGAGTATTTAAGTGAGAAATGATTGTCATACCCTTCGTGGTTTGATCATGATCTTGGAACACACATTCATTATACTTATTAGTTGCAAGTCAAAAAGAACCTAACTCATTTTGATGAGCGAAGATGGAGCAACGTAACGGCTGATGGTGTGGTGTTGTTACATGAGGCAACTGTGTTTTGGAGATATAGATTGAACGGACAACTGTGTGTTGTCATTCAAATATATGAAGCCAAATTAACAATTGGCAATGTTATATTGGAAATTACATGTCTTAGGATAAGAATGTAAGTCTCGTGTGAAGAATACAAGTCTTTTACGAAGATTGTAATTCATGGTTGCAAGGAAAGATAATGTGGTATATGAGAATGAGACAGACGTATGGATGAAGGAAAGAGAGAGAGAGAGAGAGAGAGAGTGAATCGAGTGAATGACGAGTATGCATGTACGTTAAAAAAAAGACTGTTAACAAGATATATATAAAAATAAAGAAAAGCGTTGCGTTATCTTGGAGACGAAAAATAATAGTTAGTTAAAAATTGAGAGCCGATCAATAAAGGACGTTTCCACTTATATTAACTCGTGTCGCCTATGAATCTATTCATAATAATATTATATAAAATATATTATCTTACAATTGGGGGCTCAACCGGGATTTATCTAGGTAAAAAGACGCGGATATATAAGTGAAAAGTCGAAAGTTTCGAGAAGCGCGAGAAAACGTAGTCGCGAAATCGGTTTAAAAAAGTGTGTGACGAATACGAAGTTTTGTCAAATAGACGAGGATACTCAGACGGAGTATCTTTGACAAAATTTTGACTAAAAATAAAGGTTGATCGACATTTAGACGGGACGTCGGCCAATGAACAGAAGTGCACTATAAGACGATCATCATGCCGCAATTAGGAGATTTTTCGGCTTCTGAGCTGCGAGAGAAGGCACGAGCGCGGGGTTTACCGAGTGTCGGTTCAAAAGCGGAAATTATTGCGCGGCTTATGGAATATGATCCAGAGGGCTCGTGAATGGAAAAACTAAGCGATCAAAACGACGAAGGTGCTGTTGGTGGTGGTGAACGTGGCCCAGAGATTGTCGAGATTTTAGCGCAACAAGAGCGCAGTGACAATTCACGGCGTGCGAGAGAGCTCGCTGAGCGCGAGCGAGAAGTAGAGTTGGTGAGACGCGAGCGTGAGATCGAATTTGTGCAGCGTGAAAAAGAGTTGATGCGACGCGAGCTCGAATTAGCGCGACGCGAAATCGAAACGTTACGACGACGTGAGCGAGTGCACGTAGAAGAAAACGAACCGCGAGTACAAGTGGAACAAGAACAAGGGGGAGTGGAGACGGTGTCAAATCTTTCTTCACACATGAATTTGAAAATGATCGCCGAATTGGTGAGTGAGTTCGACGGTGCAACTGATGGTTTCGACGTGTGGGAAAGACAGGTTAATTTTATGAAAGCGACCTACCGACTCGCGGACGATGCTGCGAAGACGCTTATTGGTATGAAGCTGCGGAAAAAGGCGTTTGAGTGGCTACATTCAAAAGCAGAGCACCTCGCGATGACGTTTGACGAATTATTGAAAGAGATAGGACAAATGTATCGTCCGAAACAAAACAAGATCGATTTCCGTAAGAAATTTGAGGCACGTGTGTGGAAACGAGTCGAAACGTTCGAGAATATGCACACGACAAGATTGTCATCGGTAATCGTGTACCGATTGACGATGACGACATGCTAGACTATCTGATCGACGGGATTCCCGATAGATTGCTGTGTAATCAGGCACGGATGCAGAGTTTAGCGACGAAAGAAGCTTTGATTGAGGCGTTTGACAAAATCATGCTTCGGGAACAGCCATCCATAAGTTCGGGCCAGCAGGAGAAAGGGCATAGCGCACCAGGAAAAGTGTCACGAAATGGAAAAAATACGAGCAGCGATAAGAGTCAGATGAACGACGACAGACGAAAGACGGGTAATCGCAAAGGCTGTTACAACTGTGGCCAACCAGATCACGTGAGTTTGTCTTGTCCTGTGAAAGGGCTCGGTCCGAAGTGTTTTCAGTATGGAAAACACGGACATATTGCATCGAAATGTCAAGACAAAAAAGACGAAACAACGAATGAAGTACGAGCAGTGGCGTGCACTTCTCGCAAAAGGTTTGTGAAGATGGTGAATATTATGAATAGAGAAATTGAGGCTCTATTGGACACCGGAAGTGATTTGACTTTGATGTGCAATGATGAATACGTGCGAATTGGATCACCTCCTCTCCAACCGACAGACGTTTGTTTTTCGGGAGTTGGTTCAGCATCTCACGGGACACAAGGAGAGTTCTCGACGGAAATCACGATAGACGGACACCGATTCCCGATTCTTGTGCGTGTTGTTGCGGATCACCTCTCTCGACAAAGATTATTGATTGGAGCTGATTTCTTGACACCGAGGGTTTTCATTTCAAGGAAAGGACAAAGATGAAGACGATGAAAATCTACCAGAGGTGTTGCAGATCGATTTACTTGACGATGCAAAGGCGAAAGTCGATCTCTCTCATATCAATGACGTCGGTATAAAGGAGCAGATTGCTGCGTGAGAGACAACGAAACAGTATATCAAAAGGCGCGGCGATTAGCGGTGAACGAGAGAGAAATCGTCAACATTCAAATCGAACAGTGGATAGAGCAGGGTGTGGTCAGACCTTCCTCGTCAGATTACGCGAGCCCAGTCGTATTGGTGGGCAAAAAGGATGGTTCACATCGACTGTGTGTTGATTATCGCCTCCTCAACAGAAAGATCGTTCGAGACCGGTATCCGTTACCACTGATTGAGGATCAACTAGATCGTTTGCAGGGGACAAAGATTTACAGCACTGTAGACCTGAAGAATGGATTTTTTCATGTTCCAGTGGATCCATCGAGTGTCAGGTATACGGCGTTTATCGTCCCGGACGGACAGTTTGAGTTCCTGCGCGTGCCGTTTGGGCTATGCAATTCGCCGTCTGTTTTTCAGCGTTATATTAATGCGATATTTCGTGAAGCGATTAGAGACGGAAAAATGCTTACGTACATGGACGATTTAATTATTCTTTCTGATAATTACGAAGACGGGCTGAAAAAGTTAGAAGACGTATTCGAGATTGCGAGTAAAGCTGGCTTGGAGATCAGCTGGAAAAAATGTTGCTTTTTGACGAGACGCGTGGAATTTCTAGGTCATCTAATCGAAGACGGAACCGTTAAACCATCAGAGAGGAAGACCGAAGCGGTTCAACGATTTAGTGAACCTACAAATATTAAACAAGTACAAGCTTTTTTAGGTTTGACGGGATACTTCAGAAAGTTTATCGCCGATTATTCAAGGATCGCGCGGCCTTTGTCAAATCTTTTGAGAACTGGAGTAAAGTTCAATTTTGGTAAGAATGAACGTGAAGCTTTCAATTCATTAAAAAAATATCTCAGTCAACAACCGATTCTGAGTGTATCGAACTGGAGCTGAGACGGAGCTTCATACAGATGCTTCAAAGTTCGGTTATGGAGCTATTCTGATGCAGCGCAATGGAGATGACGGACAACTACATCCGGTGTATTTCGCGAGTGGAAAGACGACACCAGCGGAAGAAAAGTATTCTAGCTATGAGTTGGAAGTACTAGCGATAATAAGAGCGCTTCGAAGATTCCGGGTGTATCTGCTTGGTATCCAGTTCAAAATCGTGACAGACTGCAAAGCGTTTACGATGACAATGAATAAAAAAGACCTTTGTGTTCGTGTAGCTCGATGGGTTTTACTTTTAGAGGAGTTTCAATACAAAATTGAGCATCGAGCTGGAAGAAACATGAGACATGTTGACGCCTTGAGCAGAAATCCTCTCCCGATGTGCCTGATTATTGACGAAAGCCGCGAGAGCTTGATAGCAAGATTCCGAAAAGCCCAGCGAAACGATACTGATCTCAACGAAAAGATTGAGCGAGCGGAAAAGGGTGATTTAAGTGGATACAGCATGCAAGGAGGTTTACTCTACAAAGACATCGGTGACGAGACATTGCTAGTTGTTCCAAAGGCAATGCAGCTACAAATTATTCGACGAGCGCATGAACAAGGCCATTTCGGGATAAATAAGACGGAGACACTGGTTCGAAATAAGTATTGGATACATGATTTGAGAACGAAGACAGAGAAAGTAATTAACAACTGTATCTCGTGCATCTTGGCCGAACGACAGAGAGGAAAACGAGAAGGATTCCTCAACCCGATTGAAAAAGGAAGCGTTCCTTTCGACACGTTTCATGTGGACCACCTAGGCCCTCTACCGTCAACGAAAAAATCATACGTGCATATTTTTGTCGTTGTGGACGCGTTCACGAAGTTTGTATGGTTATATGCGACTAAATCGACGACATCAGCAGAAGTAATTGACCGTCTGCGAAAACAGTCATTTATTTTCGCTAATCCAAGGAGATTGATTTCAGACAGAGGTACGGCTTTTACCTCGAAAGAATTCGAGGATTATTGCCAAGAAGAAGGTATCGAGCATACGCTGATTACGACGGGAATACCGGGATCAAATGGTCAGGTGGAGAGAATCAATCGTACGCTGATTCCACTTTTGACGAAATTATCTGCGCCGAAACCAGGCGAATGGTACATGTATCTGACAACGGTACAGAGACGTTTAAACGTAACACCGCATCGAAGTACGAGAACAACGCCTTTCCGACTGATGTTTGGAGTTGACGCGCGTTTGCCAGACGAACCAAAAATCAAGGAGCTGTTAGACGAAGAGCTCGTTAGTTCATTTGACGAAGGACGAGAAGAATTGCGACGATATGCGAAAGAAAATATACAGCGTGTCCAATTCGCGAATAAGCAGAGTTTTGACAAATCAAGAAAGAAACCTCATCATTATCAAGAAGGAGACTTTGTTGCTATACGTCGAACACAGCAGGGTCCGGGCTCGAAATTTATGCATAAGTTTCTTGGACCTTATGAAATTATAAAAACATTGCGGAATGATCGCTACGTTGTGCGACGAATCGGAGAAACAGAAGGGCCAAAGCAAACTTCAACCGCTGTTGATTTTATGAAGCTCTGAACGAGTGACGACGCTGAAGATAGGTTGTTAAGCGACACCGAAGATGAATGCCAAAAAGATAACGATGATAAAAACCTCGATACGGAAGATGACGACAATAACCAAAGAAAAAAGGAACATCGACAACAAGGTCAAAAACAAGCAATATGTGCAGACATTCGGGACGGATGCCCGGTCAGGACGGCCGAGTGTGGTATATGAGAATGAGACAGACGTATGGATGAAGGAAAGAGAGAGAGAGAGAAAGTGAATCGAGTGAATGACGAGTATGCATGTACGTTAAAAAAAAGACTGTTAACAAGATATATATAAAAATAAAAAAAAGCGTTGCGTTATCTTGGAGACGAAAAATAATAGTTAGTTAAAAATTGAGAGCCGATCAATAAAGGACGTTTCCACTTATATTAACTCGTGTCGCCTATGAATCTATTCATAATAATATTATATAAAATATATTATCTTACAATAATGAGATTTTTAACGATAGGGTTTCATCGACAGTTTATCACCAGATGTATCCCTGTTTGTTTTCAAAAAAATATTATTCAACCTATTAAATTTCACGAATTTATTAAAGAAAATCTTTCATGACCATCAGAATAATAATATGGTCAGGTTGGCCGAACGGTAAGAAAAAAAATTAAAAAAAAATAAAAAAGCCTGTGTGGCAAAAGTCGTCTGTGTGGCAAAAGTCGCCTGTGTGGCAAAGGTCGCCTGTGTGGTAAGGTCACCTGTGTGGCAAGATCGCCTGTGTGGCAAGGTCATCTATGTGAGAAATAGCCTGTGTGGCAAGACGATCTATATAGTAAAATAGACCTTATGAGTGCAAAAAAAATAAATAATTAAATAAATAAATAGAAAAATAAATAAATAAAATTTCGTTTATCAAACCATCTGTTTAATAGATAAAAATATCGAAAGGTTAAGATGAGGCTTGACTGCAGACTCGAACGTACATTGAGAAGACATTTCTAGATTCATAGAGAGTACAAGTGAAACATAATAGAATAAACAATTTAAAAGTCTTCAAAGAATAGCTTGATACGGATGTTCCTAATCATTGAAAAACTGTTATCGATATCTACGAGATAATTTAAAATCGCAAAAATCCCCTCACGGGGAAAAAAACGTGGACAAGTACATTGGTGGTCCCTTGTTTCCCTATGATATTAAAAAAAATTCAAAACGCCGCTTAGAAGAATACAAAAAAAGTTACAAAATAAGTTAAAAACCCAAAAGTTCCCCTAGGGAAAAAAAGGTCAGGACAAGTACATTGACGGTTGCTTCTTTTCTGATGATATCGAAACAAGTGTGGAAAAAAAATTTTCCATAAAATAAGAATTGTGAAAAAAAATTCCATAAAAAAAAATCATGAACCTTGCTGAAAATTATTTCACCACCATTGAAAAAAAATTTACGAATTAGTAGAAAACGTATTCAAAATAAAAAAAATAAATTTGTAATTATTTTGTAAAGTAGAAAAAAATTGAAATAGAATGTGAAAAAATGTTGAATAAACCACTCGAAATAATTGCGAACAAAAATAACCGAAAAATGTCGCTAGGATACATTTTTAAAACCGATGACCCATTTTTCTCATCTTATTCTAAAGGAGGATCGACTAAATGAGTTTAAAAAGTTTCCATCGAAGTTACGTGCAGCATTAAAATTTATGATATCATTTCGAGGACAAGTATTTATTGGTGATTCGGAATATTCATTTCTACGGGACGCATCAGAAACTTGAAAAAGTAGAAAAGAATCAAAAAAGTTATCATCTAATTGTAAGTTACGTGCAGCACTAAAAATTATGATATCAATTCGAGGACGAGTATTTTATTTTATCAGTAATTTGCAATTTTGCCATTATGAAACTATGTTTCCATAAGGGTTGAGAATACGTCCAGCTCAGGACGTCTGATCGAAATTACTAAAAATGAACAACCATAAAAAATCCCAAAATCTTGCTTTCCGACAACTAGAACCATACCAACCCATTTTTTAAAAACATATTTCGGTCCAAGGAACAGTGAAGCCATGAGTTACTTTGTGACAGCAGAAACGTATAAGAAATCTTTCTGCCCATGACTTTTTGGTAAAATGGCTGATTAAAAAAAATCACATCGAAGGGGAAGTCATTTGTTACTTTATGGTGGTAGAGACTTATAAGAAAATCGATTCGTCCCGTACTTTAAGAATCCCCTGATATCATTCACAACATTTAACGTCAATTGGATCGGTACAAATTATGTTTAAATACGTGTTAAAAGTACTTGTCCGGCCCATCACTTTTTATTCAAATTGCTCATTCAAATGAAAATCAAAGAAAAAGTTGAAATTATTGAACAGTAAACCAGCCGCTACCACGTCTCTTAATATAAGAAAAAAAATTTACTTTGAATTCCAGGAAACGCTCATGTCATACTCAACGTTTAATGATTTTAACCGGATCAAATTGTGTCCGCGAATGAACTCGAAAATTTCTTGAAATGCGACGTATTTTCGGTTTAATGTTCTCAGCAATAATATAGGTTGTTTCTTATGTCGAATAGAATTTTCCCGCTAGAAGAATCGAAGAGTAAAAAATGCCGTCATTACAATATAATCTAAAGGGCTACCGAATCAAATTGTGTACGTGAATAAACTCGATAACTTCCTTATATGCGACTTATTATCAGTTTAATGTTCTCAGCAATATAGTATAGGTTGGTTCTTATACCGAATAGAATTTATCCGCTGAAAGAAATTAGAAGTAAAAAATGCCTCCATTGCAATATAATTTGAGGGGTTATCCTAGATAGTTAGAAATTTTCATTGTCCTAAGAGCATTTTTTGATGGACGACCAATAATATCCCTTGTATATTACAGAAAAGTTCCATTACATTTTTTTTACAATTGATACAATTAAGTTAAAATACCTGGAGGTATTTTTCTCAATTTCCTGATTTGAAGCAATTTGAATTGCTTCAATTTTTTCAACTTTGATGAGCAATTTGAATAAAAAGTGATGGGCCGGACAAGTACTTTTAACACGTATTTAAACATAATTTGTACCGATCCAATTGACGTTAAATGTTGTGAATGATATCAGGGGATTCTTAAAGTACGGGACGAATCGATTTTCTTATAAGTCTCTACCACCATAAAGTAACAAATGACTTCCCCTTCGATGTGATTTTTTTGAATCAGCCATTTTACCAAAAAGTCATGGGCAGAAAGATTTCTTATACGTTTCTGCTGTCACAAAGTAACTCATGGCTTCACTGTTCCTTGGACCGAAATATGTTTTTAAAAAATGGGTTGGTATGGTTCTAGTTGTCGGAAAGCAAGATTTTGGGATTTTTTATGGTTGTTTATTTTTAGTAATTTCGATCAGACGTCCTGAGCTGGACGTATTCTCAACCCTTATGGAAACATAGTTTCATAATGGCAAAATTGCAAATTACTGATAAAATAAAATACTTGTCCTCGAATTGATATCATAATTTTTAGTGCTGCACGTAACTTACAATTAGATGATAACTTTTTTGATTCTTTTCTACTTTTTCAAGTTTCTGATGCGTCCCGTAGAAATGAATATTCCGAATCACCAATAAATACTTGTCCTCGAAATGATATCATAAATTTTAATGCTGCACGTAACTTCGATGGAAACTTTTTAAACTCATTTAGTCGATCCTCCTTTAGAATAAGATGAGAAAAATGGGTCATCGGTTTTAAAAATGTATCCTAGCGACATTTTTCGGTTATTTTTGTTCGCAATTATTTCGAGTGGTTTATTCAACATTTTTTCACATTCTATTTCAATTTTTTTCTACTTTACAAAATAATTACAAATTTATTTTTTTATTTTAAATACGTTTTCTACTAATTCGTAAATTTTTTTTCAATGGTGGTGAAATAATTTTCAGCAAGGTTCATGATTTTTTTTTATGGAATTTTTTTTCACAATTCTTATTTTATGGAAAATTTTTTTTCCACACTTGTTTCGATATCATCAGAAAAGAAGCAACCGTCAATGTACTTGTCCTGACCTTTTTTTCCCTAGGGGAACTTTTGGGTTTTATATCACGTCTTTTTTCTCAAAACTTCTTCAATCTTGTTTTGATAGCAAAAGGACTTTGGTTTGAATTTCTATAAGATACTTTGTTAGTACATTTTTAAAGATTCTATGCTGATAGTACAAACATGTCTAACGTTAACATTCTATATTGAAAACTTGTATTGTCAGTAATAAAATATATCACACGATCGAAAGCTACTATTTATTAGTAAAATATTCAAATTGGTAAATGTTTAAAAGATCAATGTACGCCACGGATAGAGCATTAAAGTTGAATCTAAAGTTTTCACATAATCCAAGCTTCATACAACGCCATCTTGGTTGGTTCATTTTATTTCGAGTCCTTCAGGGCTAGCGATGAAGATATTGTTGAGAAAAGGGCAATTGAAGTCGTCACCAACAATGAAAACGTACAAAGAGAGGATTAAAAGGTAAAAATTACCATTACCGTAATAGAAACTGGAGACGACCTTGAATGTTCGGTAAATTTTACCTTGCCCACTTTATATTTGGATGAAATTAAAATACAATCCCATCTCTATTACAAGGAAATCTATTTCGTTCTATATAAATATACACTATGCTCTATAGAATTTCGCAACCATTCAAGGTCGTCCACGGTATCTATATGGTAACGGTAACTTTTACTTTTTGATTTGCTCAATGTACATACTTGTGATATTTGAGTTTTGACAGAGACCCTAGATTTTTATTTGAATTAGCAATTTGATTAAAAAGTGATGGGCTGCACAAGTACTCCTGAAACGTATTAAAACATAATTCATTCCGATTGAATCGACGTCGAATGTCGTGTATGATACCAGGCAATTCTGAAATTCGGAGAAGAATATTTTCTTACAAGTTTCTGCTGCTTAAAAGTAACGCATGACTTCACCTTTAATTGGATTTCCATTTGAATTGCAATTTTAATATTAAAAGTTAATCATTTTGTTAAGTATTTTTAGTATACGTCGATGTTAATATCTTCTTAATCATCAAAAAAATACTTGTCTTCGTATTGATATCCTAATTGTTACAGCTGCACGCAACTGGGATAGTGACCTTTTTATTAATTTTTCAGTAAAGTAATTCTCCTAAGACAGCACTCATAAGAGGTTTTTTGCTCATCTTGATACGGCTGAGTTTTTAATCTCTTAATTCCTGTTTTGTTTCGTAGAAATGAATTTTCTGAATTACCAACAAATACTTGGGCTAGTATTGATATCATAAATTTTTCATGCAGCATGTAACTTAGATGGCGACCTTTTTCATTCATTTTTTGACTATTAATTCTTGTAAGGGACCAATTATACGTGGGTTATCGTCTAGATAACCTAACGTTTAAATGTTTTTTTTTTAGATTCCTAAGATGTATCGAAAAAATCTTTTTTTTTCGAATTCCACAAACAAATTTTTCCATATTATGCCAAAAGATGTAGTTAGCCAAAAGGAAAACTTGAAATGAATTTTTCGCGCCGGCGCACTGCGTGCTTCGATTGTCCATAAGAATGACACTTGAAAAAAAAAAAACTCCGTTCGATATTGGTTTACATCGCGCGAAAAGAAATTTTCACAGATGTTCCGCTGATGTATTTTTGTACATAATAACAATCCCTACAAGAAAAAAGTTTCTGGAGCGAAATAGTTCAGATCAACCGTTTATTAGTTATAACCGTTTAAAAATTAGGATGTATCGAAAATCCTTTTTTTTCCGAGCTCCACTAGCACTTTTATTCATATTATGGCAAAAGATAATTTTCGAACTTTTTTTGTAGGGAATTTTATTCCATACAAAAATACGCGGCATATCTGTGACAATGTTTTTTTAGGCCGATTCGAAACAACATCTAACATAACATAGTTTTTTTTTCAAGTTATTCTTACGGGAAATCGAAGCACGTGATGCGTCGGCCCGAAAAATTTTATTTCAAGTTCTCCTTTTGGCTAACTTGGTCTTTTGGCATGATAGGGAAAAAATTGCTTGTGGAGCTCGGAAAAAAGAGATTTTTTCAATACACCCTAATCTTTAAACGGTTTTAACTATTGAACGGTTGATCAAAGCTATTTGCCTCTAGAAACTTTTTTGGTAGTTTGTAGTCCACAAAAATACGTTGGCGGCATATCTGTGGGATTGTTTTTCGGTCGATGTGAAACAATATCTAACGGAGTTTTTTTTTACGCCTTATTCTTATGAAAAATCGAAGCACGTGGTGCGCCGGCCCGATGAATTTATTTCAAGCTTCTTTTCTCAAAATTTTCTTAAAAGTAATCAGAATTCCGTAAAATTGACCAGGCAACTTTGGATTCTTGACTTTTTATCAAATAGGCTCGCTAGGTTGTCATGTGGTGGTTAATGGTAGCGTTAATAAAATGATTAGTTATTTGTCATTATTAATAAATGATTAATTACTAGCTCTATCATAAAGTTAACCAGCCAAAGTTAATTTTATGTAAAATGATTCCGATGACATGTTTTATCAATGTAGAGTTGCTTGGTGGTTATAAATTGACAAGTTACAACTTTTGTTATCACTAGTCATGAAATATTTTTTTTTTCAAATTCAACATTCAGTCAGCTGATAAAATAAACCCAGTCAGCCAAATATTTTTTTTTTCAACTAATTTTATTTCGCTGACCGTTATTCAATAGAAAATCGCTTGGTGGTGCTTGGTTGGTAATAAGTTTTACCATCATCTAATTAATCATTCAATAACATTTGAAAAAATTCAATGTTCAGTCAGCTGATAGAATAAACCCAGTAGGTCAAATGTTTTTTCTGCAACTAATTTTATTCCACCGACCGTTATTCTATAGGAAATCGCTTTGCGTTGCTTGTTTGGTAATTAGTTTTGCTACCATACTGATTTAACATATATTAACTCCAAGGCAAGCGATAAAAACGCTCTGATTGGTCGATTGAACGGAAATTTTTTTAACTTTTCGGCGTAAGACATAAAACGAGATCACATCGTACGATCACAGATACACAGATTTTTAAAGACTCAATTTCTCGTGAAATCGAAAGTAACAATTTGAGGATTTCGGATTTGACGGAATTGGCAGAAGATCGCATTTCAAAGCTCAAGAATAAGATTGTCTTTTTTGAGGAATTGATTACATAGAAACGTGTTTATTACTGAGCCTATAATAATGTATCATCGTTATCACGATAAAAGTCATTTTGGCAATGGTTTTTTTTACAACATTATTAAATAAACAAACTCAACGTAAAACGTAAAATCAAGTATTTACGTGAAGTATAGCAAAAGTGAAGTAAAAAGAATCATCACATGAAAGTAAAAAATGACGTTGTCAAGTTAAAGTAAAGTGCAGTAAACGAAAAATCAATTAACCAAATACAAGAGGAAATACATGATAGCGTGAAAACGGGGAAATGCTGCCGCGTCCCATCTTTTACTATGACCACTTGTTATCGACCGATGGTAATTTCCTCGAAATTATATTTTTTCTTATTATAATCACATTGATGAATGATACTCGATCTTGCTTTAGCTGACCCTGGGAACATTACTGATAATCAGATCATTATTTCTAGAAGTGCTGCGAGCGCTATATAAAATTGACCTTTCCATCTTGACTTTTGCCTGTCTTTAAATTTATAATGATTTTTGAGCAGGGAAGTGAAAAAACAGAACGTACTTTGGTCCAACAAACTTGAAATTTTTTGGATATATTGATTGCGTTCTAAAGCCCGAAATTTTTATTCCATTCAAAAATGTGCATCCGATGACTTTTTATAATAATCTTTCAATCTCTTATTACCACAATCAAATCTGAAAAGTTGAAATACGAGTAAATGGATTTTACTAATAATGGAATAATAGCAGCGAAAATCTATTTGAAATGTCTTTTGAAATTCATAATGCTAGAACTAAAGAGAGAAAGCAAAATAAGCACAGCGAACTTTAAGTCTGACAGAATTCAAAACTTTTCCATGCATCGATGGGGTTTCAAAGACAGCAATTGCTATCGCAGCTATTCAGAAACCGCTGAAGACTTTTGTAACAAGTTTTTCAATTCATATATGCCACAGTCGGAGCTGAAGAGTGGAAATACTTGGTACCCATGCCGCTCCGCAGATGTTTCACAGTTTGCAGGTACCGCTGTATACCGATGACACAAATTTTGATATTATCAGAAAAACAGCACCCGACGACTTCCTCTTTTTCTTTTTTCTTTTTTAAGTTTATTATGATACATCGGAACAAAAGAAATGAAAGAACATATCGCACATCGGGTCTAACAAAATTGAGAAATTTTGCATGTTTTCATGGCCATTCCCAGACAAAAATTTTGATTGCATTGAAAAATAATCAACCGAAGGCTATTTGTAATGAATATTTCAATTGATAGTGCCACATTCACACACAACACATGGAAATACTCAACGTACACGTCACTTCATAAAGTTGTCAAACTTTGTAGGTGACCGCTGCATCTTAGCGACACAAATTTTTATACCCATTAGAAAAAAAGCATCGGTAGTCTTTTTAAAATAACTTTTTGAATTCTTGTCCAATAAACGAAGCAGGAAGTGAATAACTTAAGATTCTAGGATAAATTCTGGATGTATCCATTACATCACAATGACAGACATTTTTATCTCATCTATCAATGAGCATCGCTAAAGACTTTTTGTTTTGAATCTTTCAATTCATGTTGCCGCAATGAAAGTGAAGAAGTAGAAATGTGCAGCGCACATTTTTTCCAATCAATTGATGAAACTTGGTACTGATAGAGTGCGTGCCCATGAGAAAAAAAATAGACCAAAGGGCACGACCGAACTGAATCTAGAAAAATATGACAAGTAATTGAAATAATGATAACATAATCATCTCAATTAGCACGCATTTATTTGATCCAAGTTTTCGATGGTTTATTTGGATTGATGAACATATGTAGGAAAATATGACAACTTAATTATCAGACAATGATGACACGAGAACTAATGAGCACACATTTATTTCGTTTTTTTATTTGAATTCATCAGAATGTATACAATAACTCCATGTTTTTCAAATGAAATTTCTGATTCCAAGTCATAGGTTAACGAACCTATACATTTCTCGCAGCTATAGGTAATCAAAACACTTTAAAAATATTTTCGACAGACGTATAATTAGGTTAGCACACATTTTTATTTCGATAATTTCAAACGACGAATTGAAGACGAATAAATTAAATGCTTAACACATATTTCATACACTGAGCGTCGAAATAATTTTCAACTCGCAGATCCCGCACTGTTTTCGAAACTCCGATCAAACTTTTATAAAATATTACCGAACGATATATATCACACATACATTGCAGGTTATATTTTACTTCGTTTGTACGCGACAGAAATGCGTGCAATATTGATCGCCCTTCGGTGTGAAGAGTTGTTAGGAATTAATATTATTAATTAACTCAAAGGAAACCTGAAGAGTTTCGTTCACACCGTCGACTTTTCACATCGAAATCATTAACTCGAATAATAAGACGTTTATAATTATTTTTACACACTTTAAATTGATATCACACTTCACACACTGATTCACTGGTCGCGAACGAACGCACACGAAGCATCGAGAACACAAAAATAACTGTAATTTTACAATTATCGTAAAATTGAAACCGCGGCGAAAACACACGCACAACAACCCGGGCGCAGCCATATTGTCTAGCTGTCATCGCCGATCCCTTCGATCAGCGCGATGAAAGTACATCACGCAAGCTAGTTCGTAGCTCCAACATAATTGGCCGAGGAGTTTTCTTAACGCTCATTGGTTGGAACGAGAATTCTCTCACCGAGGATTGGTGATCATGGAGGACACGGAGCCTTTGTCTGTAGCGGTCAGTACGCGTATACAGATACGTCAAAATCCTGAATGTGTTGGTAACTTTTGCATAATCTTAAGCCCGTGCAAAGTTTTTTCTCAGCAATTACGGCACGAATCAAGCTGATTTTGGGCTCATTCGAATAAGAATTTCTTAATGAATCTCTAGTTCAATTTTCAAGGCCTCAAACGACTCGTGAGCTTCGAAAACGAATAAAATGATGTGCCAATTTTACCCCCACCACCGCGAAAAGTTTTGTTTCGAGAAAGTATAGTCTCGGCGAGCCTCGGGCCAGCAGACGACAGGGCTGTCAATGTACTTGTCCCGAGACTCTGCCGAGTCTCTTGATCTGTTGAAATATACGTGGCCAAATACGGGAAGCTTTACTGCGTTTCAATAAATTTTCAAATACGGTTTGATGTTGATAGAAAAAATAACCCCGAAAAGTCCTCACCCCGAAAAGTCCTCACCTCGAAAAGTCCTCACCCCGAAATGTCATCGCCCCGAAAAGTCCTAACCCAGTAAAACCCGACTTTCGTTACTCATGTAGAGATTCCTCTGCACAAAAATCCTTTTCAAAAATTGATTCAACATATAAGGTATGAAAATACATCCACAGAAAAAAATGTTCAAACCTTTGAAAAAACCAAATGCACATAATTTTTTTACAACTGACAAAGTTGTCGGAGTAAAAATCTACTTCTACAAAAACTATCTAACAAACCTTTTAACATCATACATTTGATACAAAACTGTTTTCATTATCATTTAAAAAAAAATCAAATTGTACCAAGATTTTTTAATTTTAACCTCGTAGTTGTTGAAAGTTCCCAAAAAGTTGTTAAATAATTGAGATCTATTGGATGGCCAAGTACGTGCAACTAATCATGGCCAAATACACAGTGTTGCTTTATTTCATATTCAAAAATGTTATCTCTCTAAAAACCAATTGATCCTAAAGACTTAATAAATAAAAAATATCATTTGGAAAAAAAATACAAAAAATTACAAACAAAAAAAACTTGAGGAAAAAAAAATACAAATAAAAAAAACTTGAGCAAAAAAAAAATTACAAACAGAAGAATTACAAACAAAAAAAAATTGAACAAAAAAAAAAATTTCGGCTGGTGTACTTGGCGAAATGTTTGGCTTACTTCACATAATGTACGTACACCTCATAGTTACGTACTCGCCAAGTACACCAGCCGAAATTTTTTTTTTGTTCAAGTTTTTTTTTTGTTTGTAATTCTTTTGTTTGTAATTTTTTTTTTGCTCAAGTTTTTTTTATTTGTAATTTTTTTTTCCTCAAGTTTTTTTTGTTTGTAATTTTTTGTATTTTTTTTCCAAATGATATTTTTTATTTATTAAGTCATTATGATCAATTGGTTTTTAGAGAGATAACATTTTTGAATATGAAATAAAGCAACACTGTGTATTTGGCCATGATTAGTTGCACGTACTTGGCCATCCAATAGATCTCAATTATTTAACAACTTTTTGGGAACTTTCAACAACTACGAGGTTAAAATTAAAAAATCTTGGTACAATTTGATTTTTTTTTTAAATGATAATGAAAACAGTTTCGTATCAAATGCATGATGTTAAAAGGTTTGTTAGATAGTTTTTGTAGAAGTAGATTTTTACTCCGACAACTTTATCAGTTGTAAAAAAATTATTATTAGTAAGAGTATTTTACGAATGGGGCTCGGTTCCTAATCGTTTGTACCCGTTCGTACCACTGAGTACTGAGTTTGTACCTTCATTGCGCAGACGGAAGTATTGATCAAAAATGAATTTTCCAATTATTCAAGCTTTTCAACAGGATAAGAGTATTTTACGGATGGGGCTCGGTTCCTAATCGTATGTACCTGTTCTTACCACTGAGTTCTGCGTTTGTACTTTCAGTACGCAGACGGAAGTACCGATCAAAAATGAATTTTTCATTTATTTAAGCTATCCAACGGGATAAGAGAATTTTACGCAAGGTGCCAATCTCTCAATCGTCTGTACCAGTTTGTGCCGCTTAGTACTTCGTTTGTACCGTAAATCGACGGATAGAAACATCAATCAGAAACGTATTTTCGATCTCAGTTGGCTATTTTACAAGATAATGGAATTTTACGAATGGGGCTCGGTTCCTCGTCGATTGTACCCGTTTGTACCACTGAGTACGTTGTTTGTACCTCCGTCACGTAGACGAAAACACTGATTAAAAATGAATTTTCCAATTATTCGAACTAATTAACGGAATAAGAGTATTATACGAATGGGGCTCGGTTCCTAATCGTTTGTACCCGTTCGTACCACTGCGTTTGTACCTTCATTACGCAGACGGAAGTACTGATCAAAAATGAATTTTCCAATTATTCAAGCTTTTCAACAGGGTAAGAGTATTTTACGAATCGGGCTTGGTTCCTAATCGTATGTACCTGTTCGTACCACTGAGTACTTCGTTTGTACCTCAAACCGACCGATAAAAACACTAATCAGAAACGTATTTTCCATCTCAGGCAGCCATTCAATGAGATAAGAGAATTTTACGCAAGGCGCTAAGTTCTCAATCGTTTGTACCCGTTTGTGCCGCTTAGTACTTCGTTTGTACCGTAAATCGACGGATGGAAACATCATTCAGAAACGTATTTTCGATTTCAGTCGGCTATTTCACAAGATGATGGAATGTCACGAGTGGGGTTCGGTTTCTCGTCGTTTGTACCCATTCGTACTGCTGAGTACGTTTTTTGTATCATCATTACGCAGACGGAAATAATGCGACTGAGAAAAACACCGATCAAAACTATGGTTTTGGCTATGACTTTGCCATTTTTAACGAAATCATTGAATTTGCCGAATAGGGCTCGGCTTTTCTCTGTTTTTCTTCTACTTACTTGGACAGAATCAGTCCTACCTTGGATAGCTCACGTTCAGGTATCGATAAGACAACATTGGAAAATTGAAAAAAAAAAAATTCGTTTTTTTATTTTTTTTTCAATTTTTTTCTTCCATTCCAAATCGAATTTCCGAAATTTTGGTATCGGTACAATCCGGTACAAACGACATTCTTCGAGTTTGTATTTAAAAAAATCTCGTACCTTCAAGTAGGTTGCAAACCAAATTTGTCTACCTTTATATACTCGACCCCCTTAAGGTACAAACGATTTAAATAACGGTACAAACGGGTACATTCCTAGTACAATCGAATGGAACTTACTAAAATCAATTATTTTATACTCAGTTGCCAACTTCACATAGGTTCAATTTCTGACGTTTGAAGTCTTCGTTCCGTGATAATATGTCTCGCATAATTCCGCGATATTTATTGGGTGAATTATTAAAATTTTTGGCTCGTCGTGTTCCGCGTTTATCTTCGAGATGGACTAGTGCTAAACAGATGGAAATGATGTATCATTTGCCACCGAATGTTGTGCTCCGGAAAATTCGTGGTGCGCTACTAGACTGTTCCAAACGTGATATAATTTACGTGTACAACACAGGATATTTTCATGCGACTCCGATTATTGATTCGGTGATAAGAGTGATACGACGACGTGGATGGGGCGACGACCCAGTGTTTACAGGAATATTCAATGAGCGCGGTAAGTATTTTTGCCTATTCAATTTTTGTATATTTTTTGTATCTTCATTCGAAGGTACAAGGATCGAAGATATTTTATTCTCATAAACTCATGATTTATATAGTGCGTCGATATCAAGAAGAACTACCTGCCGACGATGAAAATTATGATTTTAACATGGAGGGTAGAACGGATTCGGACGATCACGATCAAGATGATAATCCTATGGTCGAAGCTCACCCCAGGACTAGTCAAGTCTGGCTTAGTGCGCGTGAACTCCCCATTCGATTACCAGGGGCAATCGTAATATCAGGCCCGTCGTATCTTACTGATGATGAAATGGAAGGTTTATCACATGACCCCTCGGTCGCAGGGCCTTCAGGTCTCTCTCGATCATCAGCTGTTCGACGTATCAATTTCGATCTAAGTGACGAAAATCCCAGCAGCAGTAGTAGCAGTAGTAGCAGTAGCAGTAGCAGTAGTAGTAGCAGTAGTAGTAGCAGCGGTGAAGAAACAAGGGCAGAAGACATAGAAGAAGAAGATAATATCGAACATGAGGAGGAGAGGGAGGAAGAAGAGGAACAAATTGAGGAAGACGAAGAGGCTGAAGAGGTGGAGGAAGAGGAAGAGTCGGAATTTGAGGACGTCGATTCAGGTAAAAAAAAAAAAAGAAAGTGCTGTTACCATAATTATCAGTTTCATGGATGGTACATTCATATGAATATATGTATTGTAACGTTATACACTTATCGACCGAGTGCACGTCGCTACGCGTCGGTTCGTGCTTCTTAAATTAAAAGGAGCAGGTATGAAAGAACGTGAAAAAACGCGGTTTTTATGTGAAAAAAATATAACAAATGAAATTTATTCAAATTAACAATGCGTTTTACAAAATAAAATCCCGCGGATAAATTTTATAAAGAGATTCCGATCGCGTCACCGGATTTACGAAAATTGTTTCTTATTTCTCTTATTTTTGTTTGTTGTTTTTGTTTTTCTTTCTAATTTTTGTTTGCTTTGTTTGTTATTTTTGTTTGTTTGCGATGTATTCGAATTTCTAACGAACAAGAAAATTCGAGAGAAATAAGAATCGTTGCAATTTGCTGTATGAAAATCGGCGAGGATTTTCTTGAATTATAAAATAAACGATTTCTTTTATTTTCGCTTTATTTTTATTATTTACCGCACGCTTTACTATTTATTAACCTGCACGCTTTTTGGCTGTTTCGCTTTTTATTGTGTCTGCTGTGTTTTTTGTAATAAATGAAATTTTAATTGTGAATTGGCTTTTATTTTCTTATTTGTCCTGGAACAACCTGTTTATTCTTATTTATTTGCTTCTATTCGCTTTTCAAAATTAACCACAATCCAAAAGTGGTGTGACTCGATATAAAAATAATAATTTAAATAATTTTTGTATAAACTAAAGTTCTTACCGCTGCCTTTTGGATTGTCGTTCTGAATAATAATAATAATAATCGTTTTATTTCAAAAATCAATTATAAATCCAAGAGTATTTATTCAAATCACTTTCTTTAATTATTTTATAATATCTTTCACTTTATTTAAGAATATCACTTTATTTATGACAATTTTCACTTTAACCTCTTGGATGTATAATGATATAAATCTTGGATGAATTTACGTTAATTTTGCAAAAATAAATTATTCGTTTTTCTAACCTGTTTCCAACAAGCATAAAAATAAAAGAAATAATAAAAAGGTGAGTATCACTCAGGCTACGGGCTCTAAACGTCGCCGAATAGCGCCAATATCCCTTGCAACACAGGAAAGGATGCAGACCCCAGACCACGGGAGTTAAACGTCGCCGAATCACTCCAATGTCCTGAGCATCTACGAGGTAAGGAAATAATTGACCATGAACCACGGGATGAGAACGTCGCTGAACCCCTCCAATGTCCCATGCATCAATTAATCGGAAAGTAAAAAAAAATAGGAGTGACCCTGGACTACGGGATGAGAACGTCGCCGAACCCCTCCAATATCCCAGGCATCAAGGAAAAATAGGAACAAAGGTTTTATGAATTGTTGGAACTAGGTAGAGTGTTCTATTGGAGAGAGCTCTGTTAGGAGGTCCGAGCCAGTCTAAGTGATCAGAGGAACTGATCCGAGAGCGGTCGCGCAGCAGTAGTAAGGCTATGCCAGTTCTAAGCCAGGCATCTCAGGGGGGAGCGGGGACGGGGGAGCGCGAGGACCGTTGCGGGGGCTGGATGGTGTGTGGAGGGGGAAGGTTCTCGCACAGCGGGGGTGCAGCGGCACATTGAAGACAGAAGATTTTTAAGGATAATGGGGGAGGGTCAGCGGTCCCTGCATGTTTGATCTTATGCGACAAGTGTCACTTTTTTCTAAGAAAAAAGAACAAAAAAAGATATTTATTATCAGAATTCTTTACAAAGATGTGTCACACCCCCAATGATAGATTTATGAGTTCCGTTACACATTTTATAATCTGCAGGGACGGATATTCTTACCAGAGTGCATAAGAATTTTCTTTTGAAAAGTCACGTGCCGACTTTTTATCTCAAGTTTCAATCTCGGGGAAATACATGAGATTTCAATTTTCCGCCAAAGTTACTAACTTCACGGTTAATGGGCCACTTTCATCTTACACACTTCGAAAGATTTCTAAGCGTCACACTTCTGCAATAATTGATTTATGTATCCTGGAGATCAGATTACGCAAGGATGGTCATTCGCGGCATTTTCTTTGAAAAGTCATTTTCCGTACCTCTGACTTTTTATCTCAAGTTTTAATCTTGAGAACCACTTGAGAATTCTATTTGCCACAATAGTTACTAGCTACGTTATGGTGGACCTTTTTTCATCTGCCTTCGGAAAAGTCAAAATCCAAAAATTTCCATCCCTCCTACGCAGTCACCCTCTGCCTCAACGTCTATATAAGGGCAAACAATTTTGGAAGAAGATCCAGAATTCATCGAGACGACGTAAAAGTTACATTTCGAGTAAGATCATTTTCAAGTTCAACGCATTATGTCTCTCACTGCTGACATTACTACAGAGCAATTGCTGCGTACGCAAGCAACTCTTCTGCGTACGTTGGAGCAATTCCTGTTGTGGGAACACCAGTGTGATACCTTCATCGAATGCTTGGAGAAGCAAGTTCGATCAAAACGACCACGACTGGGATATCACCACTCGGTCACTTCGCAAATCTTGCGTCTCGAATGTTTGAAGCAGGCAACACGTCAACGCTTCATACATTGGGGCGGAGGATTAAATGATCATGGATTAACATGGCGTGAAATTGACAGCGCATTTGAGAATCGCTTGTCAACTGGCGCTGTGATTAATCGTAATCATATCGACCCGCGGCAGTTTTTATTGGATGCGTATGAGCTTGTTGAAGAACAAGTGCAGGCTCATATTCGCAAACACAATAGCATCAAAGTGAACACTTCATTTAATGGAGAGTTCACCGTGGGCGATAAGCGAGCGAATAAAAGTGTCAACACGGGAAATGTTGAACTTTTCACAACAACGGACCTGAGTGAGTGGTATCAGAAGCGAGTTGTAGAGCCGACTCTGAAATCGCTCGAGGAGTTCCAGGAAAGCGACAGCGGCTGGACCCTGACATCCATAACCAATCTAACGGTGAACATCAACAAGTATAATGCCTTGCGTGCAGGATGTCACGTTTCATTGCCAAAATGGATACAATTGAAAAGAGCGGTGATAAATGTAAAATCGAGGGATAATGCGTGTTTCGGATGGGCGATGACTGCTGCTCTTCATCCAGTAGCCCAACACAGTGATCGCACATCTTCTTACCCACATTATTCAACGATATTCAACTTCCGAGGCATCAACTTACCTATGACGTTGGACCAAATCGGGAGATTTGAGAAGATGAATAATCTCTCAATCAATGTGTATTGTGAGAAGAAGGAAGTAATTTTACCAGTACGCGTGAGTAAGGAGAAGAAAGAGCGCCACATCAACTTGCTGTACATCGAAGACGTGTCGGGATGTGGAATTGGACACTTCGCGTGGATCAAGAATTTATCCCGGCTCGTCAACTCTCAACTCAACATAAATGGACACAAGAAATACATCTGTGATCGGTAAGTAAATTAATTATACAACTGTAGAAATTTCATTCTTTACGATTATGATAAAATATTAAAAAGAATTTGAAATTTTTTATTGTTACAGATGCCTCCATTACTTTTCAACCATCGAAAAGCTACAGTCCCATGAGGTAGATTGCGGCGTTATCAACGATTGTGCCGTTCGACTACCAGCTGAGAACGACAAATGGTTGGAGTTTACCAACGCCAATCGGAAGGAGCGTCTCCCGTTTGTGGTATACGCCGACCTCGAATGCATCCTGGAGAAGACCAGCGCTGAAGAGAGGTTGAAAAACAAAAGCCAACATCATCGTGTCTTCAGCGTTGGATATTATGTGAAGTGCTCCTACGATGATTCGCTGTCGGGATATCACGAACGCCGAGGTGAGGACTGCGTGGAATGGTTCGTAGAAGAACTTAAACAGCTAGCTTTGCGCGTTGAAAATATTCTTCTAACGAACGTTCCGATGAAAGCATTGACTCCGCAAGAATGGGGAAAATTTCGTGATGACAAAGAATGTCATATTTGCGAGAAACCCTTTGTCGAGGGTGATGAGCGTGTTCGCGATCATTGCCACCTGACAGGGCAATTCAGAGGTCCAGCTCATTCAGATTGTAATTTAAACTATCAGAATTCGTTTTTCATGCCGATAGTGTTTCATAATTTATCTGGTTATGACGCACATTTTATTATAAAAGAAGTAGCAACTGCGTTCGCGGGGAAAATCGATTTGCTCCCAATAACAAAAGAGAAGTACATCTCCTTCTCGAAAACTGTTCAAACATCTAACGACACGCGGAAAAATATAAAATTACGTTTCATCGACTCATTCAGATTTCTCAATACGAGTCTCGATAAACTTGCTTCATTTTTAACTGTAGATAAACTCGCAACGTTAAAATCACAATTTCAAGATGTAGACCATTTTCATTTATTGACACGGAAAGGTGTCTTTCCATACGAGTATATTGATAGTTTTGAAAAGTTGGATGAAACGGAGCTTCCACCGCGAGAAGCATTTTACAGCTCTTTAACTGATTCAACAGTCTCCGAGAAGGAGTATGCACATGCGAAAAATGTTTGGGAACGATTTTCAACGCGAACGCTCGGTGAATACAGCGATTTATACTTAAAGACTGATGTTTTACTATTAGCTGACATCTTTGAAAATTTCCGTGATACTTGTCTGAAAAGTTATGGTCTTGACCCTGCGTTTTATTATACTCTTCCCGGATATACCTGGGATGCCATGATGAAATATACCAAAGTAAAGTTTGAATTGCTCACAGACATCGACATGGTATTGTTTGTGGAGAGAGGTATCCGAGGTGGTCTTAGTCAATGCTCCAAAAGACATGCCCGTGCCAACAACAAGTATATGGATTCGTATGATCCGTCTATACCATCCTCATACTTGATGTATTTCGACGTTAACAATTTGTATGGATGGGCAATGAGTCAACCGTTGCCGTATGCAGATTTTGAATGGATTGATGATATTGTAAGCTTCAATGTCGAATCAATTCCATTAGATTCTGAGAACGGTTACATACTTGAGGTGGATTTGGAATATCCAGAATACTTGCACGATGCACATAGTGATTTACCGTTTTGTCCAACACATGACAAACCTCCGGGCTCGCAGCAAGACAAGCTGCTTGCAACGGTGCATGGGAAAAAACGGTATGTCATACACTATCGTGCATTGCAGCAGTGTTTACAGCATGGATTAAAAATCACCAAAGTACATAGAGTTTTAAAATTCAAGCAATCTTCCTGGCTGCAAACATACATTGATTTGAATACTCAGTTTCGTACACATGCGAAAAATGATTTTGAAAAAAATTTATTCAAATTAATGAATAATGCAGTTTTCGGAAAAACTATGGAAGATGTTCGTAGCCACGTACAAGTCAAATTGTTAACGGAATGGGCAGGCCGATATGGAGCAGAGGCGATGATTGCAAAACCCAACTTTCACAGTCGAAGTATCTGCGGAAAATTTAATCGCTGTAGAGTTGCGAAATCTTCAAGTCAAGTTCAACAAACCGATTTATGTGGGGATGTCCATTCTGGATATCTCAAAAACTTGTCTCTATGCCTTCCATCACGAGTTCATGACTCCGACGTATGGAAATAAATGTAAAGTCATGTATACAGATACTGATAGTTTAATTTATCATATTGAATGTGACGATGTATATCAGGACATGAAATGTAATCTCGACAAATATGACACCAGTGACTACCCCCATGACAACGTATATGGTATACCGCTTGGCAACAAAAAGGTCCCAGGTCTCATGAAGGATGAGAACAACGGGGCCATAATGACTGAATTCGTTGGACTTAGATCAAAAATGTATGCAACGCGAGTTGAGGGGAAAAAAGATGTAAAAAAAGCGAAAGGTGTGAAGAGTAATGTTGTGGCGAGAACCATAACATTCGATGATTATGTGAAATGCCTCGATGAGCAGATTGAAATGAAGCGTTGCCAATCATCCATTCGATCAACGTTGCATAATGTCTATACCATCACAGAGACAAAAATCGCTCTAAGTCCACACGATGACAAGCGGTATATCATACCTGGAACGGTGGATACGTTGCCATGGGGTCATCATAGTATTCCCAAATGTTTGGAAGCTATGGAAACGTAGAGTTGTAAATAAGAGTGTGTGTGTGTGTGTGTATGTGTGAGAGAGAGAGAGCGAGGATTTTTCCTCAATATTTGTACATTTTGATGTAAAATAAAAAGATTTTTTGTGAAACTCCATGTGTCCAGCCTTTTTTTTCCTTCCTTCTACCTGCGTTCTAGGGTTAGGCAGGAAGTTGACCTGTTTGGACGTGTCGGGACAGGAGGGTCATAAAAATAAAACAGACTTCGACATTTTTTTTTCTTCTTTATTGTTCACAAGTCATTCTTACTTATCCAGCTATTGTGAGTGTTGTCGAAACCTAACCATTTTACAAGCAGCTGACGACCACGCTTCTTCAATACTTTTTCAATGAGATATATATCTGGATATTTAACTGGAAGTAGCTCTTGTTCGTAGAAGCCACCTGCGATGGGCTCATCTTGATGATCTTTTATATTATATGTAACAGGATTAGTTTTTCTCACTCGATAGATCGTGAATATTTCTGTTGTCCAGTTTGGAGTATAACCTTTCTCAAATACATTCTTAAATTTACTAATGCGCACTTTATCGCCAATTTTAAATTTCGCTCGTTTTCTCACCTCGGTTCTATGGAAAACATCGCGCAATATTTGCTTTTCATTCGTAGCATTGACATTTTTCGGCTTCATCTTAATAGTATGATGTACAGTATCATTATATTTCGTAATTAACATATCGATAATATCGATCCATTTCCAGCTTCCGCGAAAACTGAATTGAATCCACATTTTATTCTTAAGTGTACGATTGAAGCGTTCACAAATTGATGCCTTCAAATTGCTATACGTAGAATACAAGTGTATATTATGCTTTTTCATCAAAGCCTTAAAGTCCGTATTATAAAACTCTTTTCCTCGATCGACGTGAAGGTTTTTCGGCACACGTCCTTTGCTGAGAATTGACTCTATCGCAGCGGTGACATCTTTTCCACTCTTACTCTTCAACGGTTTGGCCCAGGCGAATTTTGAAAATATATCGATGACGGTGAGGAGAAATTTTCCGGTTGGAGTTGTGTTGTGCATATGCAGACATATCTACAAGATCAGCTTGCCACGTCTCGTCCAGACCGCGTATATCCACATGTCGACGTGGATAATTACGTCGAGCTGGCTTATGCAACTCCTCCACCACAGCACGCTTCTTTTCACTCATTTTCCCCCACCAACAACACTTTTCATCACGTCTTCAAGATTGAGTTTTGTCGGTTTTTTTCGTTTCACATCGGTTTGAACATCTCGTAAAAGTCTGAAATCACTCTTAATCTCAGCGATCGCACTTTTCAAACCCTTTATCTCTCCACGAACAATGTCGAGTTCGGCTTTTAAACGTAGTTCAAGCATTGTCATATGCGATTCCCACGCTTGCTCAATTGAATTTGTCACTGAACCTGTGACATGATTAAGCCCACTGTTGAATACGCCGAGTGTTACAACATCATCCGCATTTTTCGGCTTACCAACATTGCACAATCGTTTTTGTTCCAAATCATAATGACCATCGGATGAAGTCTTGAAACCAATACCCGGTTTGCCTGGAGGACCTGCAGCACGTCTATTCAATTGTCGTCCAAACACATCGACGGTCATGTTGCAAATGTGAGAAAGATGAGTTCTCCGATGTTAATAAATGATTTTAGCTTCACGCAATTCTTCGATAATCGATATGATTTCGTTTGAATGTGATGAGTTTCCGGCAGCTTGTGACGCGAGCAGTAAGCGAAGACGATCCACTAGTTCATTCGGGTCATCCCAATAAACATAGTCGAGAGTGGTATTTTTCCGTGCCACCTTATATTTAGGCATACCACCACCACCACCACCACCTTTATGTTCATCCTTTTTCCGCAGCATATTAGATATATAATTTTGAAATTTATAACTTTTATTCTGGCGTACTGCACCATTACGTTTATAATTTTTTCTGTGAGCATTCGTTGTTTTAACTATTTTCTCATAATCCTCCAAATTGTTTGGTGTCAAATATTTTAACTTTGGTGCATTTTTAAATAACAACTCAACCAAGCCAATACTTTTCGGAAACTTTTCATCTCCGACATAAATATCATTAGTTTCGAAATGAATCGGTGAATCACCAATCATTAGTTTATTCTTCGCAAGTTTACGTACTCCATATGATACATCAAATCCTGTCTTTTCATTGCGATACAATTTACTCAGATATTCACTTATTAAATTATCGACATTTCCAGTTGATTCATCGTCGTCGTCATCATCATCGGCATTACTCAATGGATCAGCATCACTTTGAATTGTCTCATGTAAATTGCCATAATCAGAAGCAATATCTGGGATTGTTTCGTCGTGCATTCTTTCAGGCTCCTGCATTTCTTCAAGCTCCTCCTTCTCCTCCTCCTCCTCTTTCTCCTCCTTCTTAATATTCACTCTCTCATCCTTAATTTCATGCTTCCGATTTTTGTTGTATGAAACCAGCTCCTCCAACGGTCCAACGATCGGTTTAAACACATCTTGCATTTTCTGCTGTGCAGTATCGCGTCCACTTTTCAATATTCGATGTTTCCGTCTGATCGCATCACTTGCCTTGGCAAGTTCACTCAATATATTCTTTTCTCTCAAAATTTCTTTGCTTTCCATGTTGACGCTAGCAAGTCAGACTTCAGACTGTCTTGCATACCACAATGAACAATTATTTATCATCAATGGTGAGGAAAGAATCGAATCCTCTTCTATATCTTCCAGCATTCAATTCACTGTCCTTGTCAATCGTAATGAATCCATACTTGTCCGATTTCCAACACTTTACACACATGTTTTTGAAGCAGGCATACGTCATATCCGTATTCACATGGTCATTATACACATGTTTAAGGTTCATATCATCCTGCTTAAATAGTACTACAAAATTTGCATTGTCTCGCACGAGATGTTTTGGAATACGAGTATATGTCTGACAGAGATAAAAACTATCCACAATCTCATGTCTTCCCATGGAAAAAAATGCCCTCACATTATCCTGCTTTTCACATGCTATATCATCGAAGATGAATATGGAGTTTGGACGTGCGTCACTTGGTGCAACAACTTGTTCATGCTCGTTGAATGGAAAATATTCAACTCCTTCCACAGGTCGAAGTAATTGCTCAAGCAGTCTATATTTCGGCTGCTTCAATGATTTGGAGTAGAGATAAATGTTCTCAAATCTCAAACCATTTGGATGTATGAGAAGCGTGAGTAATGCATTAGTTTTTCCACAATTCGATGGACCACAGAATACTGCACGAATGCTGTCAGGTAGTATATTTCCATGACGCTTAACTTTTTTCACATCACCACCAGCCACAAATTGATCGAAATTTATTATAGGGAGTTTACCGCCCGAAACTTGTTTCTTCGACTCCATCTCACATACGACTGATTGAAAAAATCATATAAATGCTGCTTTATAATGCGAGAATTGTCAGTCGAGTTGTAACCATCGTGCGGTGATGATTGTGCATGGTAAAGGTCTGGTCAATAGTTTAATCAATAATCTCCCCGTGGAATTACATCTACCTGGCTATCAATATTGCGGACCTGGTACAAAATTGGCCAAACGTCTTGCGCGTCGTGATCCTGGCATAAATCCATTGGACGCTGCTTGCAAAGAGCACGATATTGCATATTCCAAAAATCGTGACAATCTAGAAGCAAGACATTTGGCGGATAAAGTTTTGGCTGAACAAGCCTGGCAGCGTGTAACCTCAAAAGACGCAGATCTTGGTGAGAGAGCAAGTGCTTGGGCTGTGACGAACATTATGAAGGCAAAAAGGAAATTTGGTATGGGTATGAAGCGAGTGGTGAAGAAGGGCAAACCGCAGAAAAGTGTTTGCCTGAAAAAGGTCATCAGTGCTGCAAAGAAAGCTATGATCCGTAGTAATGACCCCCGTGAAATTGTCATGTCAGCATTGAAAGGTGCGCGTGCCAGCGTTAAAGATGTTAAAGTACGCACACCTCGAGTATTGCCGGTACCCCGAAAAACCGGTGGTTTATTGCCCTTCCTCATACCGCTCTTTGCCGGTCTTAGCGCCGTTGGTGCATTGTCCGGTGGAAGTGCTGCAATAGTTAATGCGGTAAATGCGGCTCAAGCGGCCAAAAAAGAATTGGAGGAAAATAAGCGACATAACCAAACAATTGAAGCTATTGCTTTGGGTAAAGGCTTGCACTTGAAGCCGTATAAGCAGGGTCTTGGTCTTCATATCGGACCAAAAAACGCATAATCACGCTACCGCATCAACCTCTCACCGACGCCGATCTGCTGAAGTATGCAAAAGCCATGAAAATTCGTAATTTCCGCGGGGTTTTCATGCGAGATACTTTACCTGCAAGTGGACCGCTTAAGCATGAATCAGCAATCGTGAATTTGGATGAAAATGTGGGCCCTGGAACACACTGGGTTGCATATAAAAAGACTGGTGAAAAAGTCATATATTTCGACAGTTTTGGCAATCTCCCACCACCACCCGAACTCTTGAATTATTTCAATGTTGGTAGCGTGAAATATAATTACAAAAAGTATCAAGAATATGATACAATAATATGTGGACATTTATGTTTAAAGTTTTTGTGTGGACAGTTGAATCGTCGAGCCAAATATATGCTATATAAATGAGGACTATGGAGCTACGTGTTTAGTTCTGAATTCACGAGCAACATGGACGATAGTTTGACAATCACCGTATCTGGATCATCCTCCGTTCTCGAGGCACAATTTTTTCCGCCCATCGTATTATCATCTGACAAAAATTATACTCTCGGCCTCGTTGAACTGCTTACATTCAACTCGATTCCGAATATCGACATTGGTTGCAATGAATTTCATGTTGGACCACACGTGTTGACAATACCAACGGGGAGTTATGAAATCGAGGATATTGAGAAATATTTGAAGGCTGAATTGACGCGTAAAAACATAAAAATTCAGCTGAAACCGAATAATAATACATTGCGCAGTGAGTTGGAGTGTGATCAACATATTAATTTTCCACCGAACAACTCGATTGGACCTCTGCTGGGCTTCACATCGGGCCTATTAGAAGCCAATAAAAGACATGTGTCTGATCTACCAGTATCCATTCTCAAAGTGAACGCCATACGAGTCGAGTGCAACATAACCACTGGAGCATACATCAACGGACGAAAAGTGCATACAATTCATGAATTTTTCCCATCCGTACCACCGGGTTATAAAATCATCGAAGTACCATCAAGTGTCATTTATCTACCAATCACAACTCGTGTGATTGATAACATACAGCTTCGTATTGTCGATCAAGACGGAGATTTGATAAATTTTCGTGGAGAAATCATCACCGTACGACTTCACATAAAATCTCGATGGGCATAGTCTACAATCGCAATATTAATAAGCCATCGACATGGGATCGCAGAATCAGTCATCGGTCGACGCTCAAAGTGCTAACACCTCAAAATCTGCTACTCTTGAAGAACTTGGGTCTCAGAGTTCGTGGAGTTCACGTGTAAAAAATTATCTGTTTTGTGCATTGTGCATTTGTTGCGTGAAATGGAAGAGGAAATTGTAAACATTCAGACACCAATCATCTTCGATGAATCCATCATACATTATGAGATTCATGCACATCAACCATACGCATCTTCAACCTACAACAACCTAGCCTTACTACTCGCAGCGACTTTTATACCCCACTTTTCCCTCGCTTTCGATGCGCCGCTTAATTTTAGCCTCAAACCGCTTGCTGCGCACGTTCAATTTTCTCATTCGCTCTGCACGCTCCCCACTACTCATTCACGCTCACACATTCGCTTGCCGCTACCCCCACTCTCGCATCCTCGGATGCGCGAAAATCCGCTTTTTATGTTTTTCAGGTTTATTTATTTCAAATTTGTCATTATTTGCCGCTTATTATTATCATTTAATGATTTATCGAATTATTTTTCATATGTAGAAACAATTACTTAATTTTGAAAACAATAGAAATATTTCGATTTTTCTCTCGAATTTGGCTACTGCGCATGCGCCGTAACACGCATTTTTATTTATTCAAAATAGTTTAAATTTTTAATAAAATTATAAGTCGCGCTTATTTTGTTTCGATTCCTTGATTTTTTTCCGAAATTTTAAGCCTAATTACGTCAATGAACGATAATTTAATCGAAAGAAAAAAGAAAAATGAAAAGAATAATTTATTTGATCTTTTCGACGCTTGGCGGCGTCGGTAACGCTCGCGTCGGTAGTCTCGGTTGTTCGTTGCCGATGCCCAAGATGGCCGCCGCCCGGACGAACGTGCGCGTCGTTGTTGTTTACGGGCGAAAAATGTCGGCGATCGCGCCGTCGCGTCGTTCGTATTCGCGTTCGGGATCGGATTTTTATATCGGGAGTGCGGGTACGTTTCAGTATATATATATATTCATATGAATGTATGTATATATATATATTGAAAACGCAGGGTATGATTCGGGTGTCTCCTATACATTTGATGAAGACGATTTTGTCTACTATCGAGTTGTAAATTTTGGATGGGTGGATGATGATGGGGATAACGGAATGTTCATTCGTTATCCAGGTGCCGTAGATGGGTTCGATCGGTAAAAAAAAAATGTGTCAGTAATTTATATAGTATTTTTTTTTCTCGTAGATAAAATACAGGGTACTTTTGTAGAAATGTTTTGATAACAAAATCTTCATTTTAATTATTGTTTTAGCACACCAGATAGGGGGTCGGAAAAAACGAGAGCGAGAAAATTGGGGTAGTATTCAGCCACCCGGAGAGCGCTTCCAGATAATACGTGAGCAAGCACGATACTTTCGACGATTCAAGACACGGGGACGAGAAATCTTATTGAAGCTGAGGAAACCACCCGAAAATGCAAATCGATTCTCATGGATCCAGGGAGCGATGCTCGATATTATGACTCATCTCACGGAGTCATGCGAGCCTCATGATTATGCGGGATTGGAAATAAACTCTCCAGGCTTTTCTCAAGGAGCAGCATGGCTTTCTTTTCGACCGGTACGAGAATTTGCACTGGAAGATATCTGGAAACTTATTAACGATATTTCGCAGAGCGCTCGCGAGTTTAGAGTAGATGGAGATGAGTTAGAGATACGAATGTGTGTAGTTCGCGGTGTTCAGGGAGCAGGTCGGGGTGGTATTCCCCTCTCTCACGAGGATGTAGCTAAACGTTCAATACTGCAGATAGATAATCGTGATAATCTGTGCCTACCGCGATCACTCGTCACTGCTCATGCTTATGCTGAGCGGGGAGAGTTACGCTCAGGCGAGCTACACAAAAATTGGCAGAAAATACGCGATGCACGTCGGAATTATCAACGTACTGAAGCTGAAGAGCTTGTACGAAAAGCTCACGTGAAAATTCCATCTCGAGGATGTGGCTTACGTGAAATTCGATTATTCCAGAAATATTTTACTTCTGAAGGCGTTGCTATTGTAGTATATGAGTTTCTCTCATTCGGTAAACGTACACCGGCCTTGTTTGATGGACGAGAGAATGTTATTCAGGAGTTTGGTCGAATAAAACACACTCTATACTTAATTTATTATGAAAGATCCCATCATTTTCAACCAATTTTAAACCTAGTCGGTGCTCTTGGAAGTCGAGGGTTTTGCTCACTGTGTAATACTCGCTACACACGGGCAATCGAGCATCGCTGCTCTAAACAATGTTCTCGCTGTAAGTCCGCAGAATGTCAGAGTATTGGAGAGGCACTCACTCGTTGCGATGATTGCAATCGTTCATTTTTCGGAGATCGGTGTTTAGCATTTCACAAATTACCGAGAGTCCGCAAGGTTCGTGGAACTCAGAGTAAAAGGGAATCGAGTGTTTGCGAAATGCTGAAAATTTGTCGCGGGTGTTCACTACTGATCAAAAGTTGGAACAAACTACCGCATAAATGTGGCGAGACGTTTTGTAAAACCTGTCGCCGTGTACGCCCTGTATCGCACCATTGTTTCATTGCACCGCTGAAAATTAAAGCATCGGGATGTAAAGACTTGAAGGGGAAAAACGATATGACATTACAATTCATATTTTATGATTTTGAGACGCAGCAGCATTTACATTTACGAGGGGACAATTCATCGCGAGTACATGTACCAAATCTCTGTGTTGCACACCGTGTCTGCAAATCATGTTTAAGTGATGATCAAATAGAGAATGAGTGTGATGTTTGTGGGCAAAGGGAATTTATATTCGCTAAAGACCCTGTCGGAAGTCTGGTGAAATTGGCGATAAATTCGAAATTCGAAAAAATTATTTATATCGCGCATAACGCTCGAGGATTCGATGGTCAATTCATTTTGCGTTATCTCATTCAAAATCAAAAAACTCAATTACCATCACTGATAATGCGGGGGACAAAAATAATTTCAATGAAAGTGGGAAAAATTTGTTTTCTGGACAGTTTAAATTATTTACCAATGTCTCTCAGTGCGCTTCCTAAATCTTTCGGTTTTGCTGATGTTGTAATGAAAGATATATTTCCTCATTTATTTAACACACCGGAAAACCAGAATTATATCGGTCCGCTTCCTGCCTTAAATTTTTATTCAACTGATAAAATGTTTGCTGCTGAGCGTGAGCGATTTATAGCATGGTACGAAGAAACTCGTGACTCTGGATATATTTTCAATTTTGCTGAGGAGTTTTTGGGATATTGTCGTGCCGATGTATCAGTTTTGCGGCGTGCGTGCCTCGCATTTCGAAAATTGTTAATCCAATGTGGTAATGTTTGTCCGTTTGCAGAAAGTTGTACAATAGCATCAGCCTGTTCATTGGTATATCGCAAAAACTTCCTCCCCGTTGACAAAATCGCGTTGTTACCTCCTGGTGGATATCGATGGGGTGATAAACAATCGCGTAAAGCCGTCTCATGGCTCGTATGGCTCGAACGCGAAAAAGGTATTATTATCGCTCACGCTGGTCGCACAAGAGAGCAGCGTTTACCCAATGGATTACCATCAGTTGATGGATATTACCAAGAAAACGATATTCGTTACGTGTTTCAATTCCACGGTTGTTTTTGGCATGGGTGTAAACGTTGCTTTCGTATGAATAGAGATAAGCGAATGCAGTTTGGAGATACGATGGATCAACGATACGAGCGTACTTTGACGATATCTACACGAATTAAAGAACAGGGTTTTTTATTAACAGAAATTTGGGAATGCGAATACGATTCAATGATTAAGAATGATAACGTTATGGAAGAGTACTTGAGAAGTCACCCTATGGTGGTTCTACCACCGCTTGAACCTCGAGAAGCGTTTTTTGGAGGGAGAACGGAGAATTTTGTCAATATGTACGAGGTCAAAGATGGAGAAAAAATTCGTTATGTTGATGTCTGCTCATTATACCCATGGGTTTGTAAAACTGGAAAATTTCCAATTGGGCACCCTCGTGTGTATGTAGGTGAGGAATGTCGCGTTCTTCTTGGTGCGAATAACTCACTTGACATGGTTGAGGGATTGATTAAATGTGTCGTTTTATCTCCTCGTAATTTGTATCTGCCGGTTTTACCGTTCCGGGCGCGTGGAAAATTATTATTTGCTTTATGTAAGGGTTGTTGTTTGGATTTAAATACAAACGTTAATTGCGTACATGAAGATCCGAATGAACGTGCATTCGACGGAACATGGGTCGTTGATGAAGTGAAAAAAGCAGTCTCGCTCGGGTATGTCATATTACGCGTTGATGAAATTTGGCAATACGAAATTACGCGGTATGACCCAAAGACGCGTAGTGGTGGACTTTTTGCTAAATACATAAACACTTTCCTCAAGATCAAACAAGAAGCCAGTGGGGCGCCGTCAAATTGTACGGGGAATCCTAATTTAATAAGAGAATATATCCTTGCTTATGAGAAAGCTGAAGGTGTAACACTCGATGCTGATGCGATAGAAGTGAATCCGGGTCTTCGTTCACTCGCTAAATTAGCCCTAAATTCTTTTTGGGGAAAATTTGGTCAGAGGGAAAACCAAACGAATACGATAATTTCGACGCGTACTGAGCTCATGGATTTACTTACAAGTCCAGAAATCGAGATTATAGGAATTTTACCAGTTAATCATAGAATTATGTATGTGAATTACAAAAGCGCTGATGAGGCGATTCGTCCGTCGCTAACAGCAAACGTTGTAATTGCAGCGTACACGACAGCACAAACTCGTCTTAAATTATATGAATATTTGGAAAATCTCGGGCGCCGAGTATTGTATTGCGACACTGACTCATGCATTTATGTGAGTCGTGAGAATAGCAATGAATATGAACCACCGACCGGGCAATTCCTCGGTGATCTCACTGATGAATTGTGTGTATACGGAAATGGTTCGTACATTTCATCGTTTGTATCAGGAGGCCCAAAATTTTATGCTTTTATCATATGTAAACCTGATGGAACCACGGTCGAGATATGCAAAGTTAAAGGCATAACGTTAAATTTTGAAAACAGTCGACAAATAAATTATGAAACGATTCGCTCATTTGTGATGGGAGATAGAAATACCCCCGTTATTTTGAAATTCGATGCTATAAGACGTACAGAGTTCCATCAAGTAGTTTCGCGCGAAGAAACGAAATCTTGCGCCCCTGTTAATGTTAAACGTCAATGTGATGGGGCATATTGTACTCTACCGTATGGTTTTGTGCGAACGAACGAATAAGTAAGAAAATATTATTTAAAAATATCGACAATTTATGTAAATAGAATAATCATATGGTGAATTTTCTGTACCTAAAAATATCTACAGTTTATGTAAATAAAAATATCTGCAGCTTATGTGAATAAAAAATCATATACACTATTGTATACACCTAAAAAAAAAAAAAAAAAAAAGTTTCTACAATTTATTTGAATAAAAAATCACATGAACTATTTTTTCACGTGAGTTAATACCTTCGTCTTTAAGGATAACCCCCTTTTTTTTTATCTCAGATTAAAGGAACTTACTACAATAGTAACCATCATAAATTGTTCGGATGGTCAAGGATTATTTTGCCACATACATCCACTATGCATTCTTCGGAAGGCCGAAGATTATTTTTATACAGGTATTGTATACGTGAAGTACTTCCTTACGCTACCTCTACTACTACTACTCTGTGACGCGTCATTGCCTCGCATCGAAGACGTATCGCGTATCACAGATAACGGGCTCGCTCGAGAGCAGCCATCATGAATTTCTAGCAAGGACGTTTAGCGATTCTTTTCTGTTCCTCTTTATGCTATTATTCTCAACTGACGAATAGCCACAGGCATCCGCTATGCATTCTTTGGAAGGCTGAAGATTATTTTTATGCTGGTGTTGTATATATGAAGCACTTCTTTTTACGCTACCTCTACTACTACTCCGAGCCGTGTCATTGCTTCGCATCGGCGTCATATAGCATATCACAGATAACAGGCTCGCTTGAGAGCAGCCATCATGAATTTTTAGCAAGGACGTTTAACGATTCTTATCTGTTCCTCTTTATGCTATCATTCTCAACTCAAACCATATGATTTCTGACAATGTGAGAACGAACATATGATTTTTCACTGAGAGAGGAGAGATAAATAAAGAGATAATAATGATAATAATGGAATAATTATAATTGATAGAAAAAATCATTCTTTGGTGAGTGAGGAGTGAGAGATAAAAAAAAGAAAAAAAAGAGTAATAGTAATCATGATAATAGAATGAAATTGCCAGAAAAAATCTTAGAATTCATGACCGTTAGTGAACGTATATAATGTACATCATTTGACTTTTACATTCATTCGTTACCATGGACACGCGTTGGAAGCATCCATGGACTTCCATGATTTGCGGACCAACAGGATGTGGAAAAACTTTTTTTGTGAAAAAATTTTTCAAATACATTCATGAAATGGCCGATGTTCGTTTCGAACGAATACTTTTTTATTACTCGGAATGGCAGCCTGGATATTCAGAGTATGGAGAAACAGTTGAATTTCGGGAGGGATTACCGCAGTCTGCTGACTATTCATCCGATCAGCGTCCTAAGCTCATCGTGATTGACGATTTAATGCGAGAAGCCTCAAATAATAGCATTGTAGACTTATTCACAAAGGGAAGTCATCATAAAAATTTGAGTGTGATCTTCATAACACAAAACTTATTTCATCAAGGTCACGGTCAAAGGGATATATCCTTAAATACGAATTATATTATTATTTTCAAGAATCCTCGAGACCGTGCCCAAATACAACATCTCGCTCGGCAGGTGTGTCCGGAAAACCCCCGTTTTTTGCAAGAAGTGTATTTCGATGCGACATCAGCCCCCCACGGTTATTTATTACTTGATTTGAAACAGTCGACACCTGATAATTGTCGGTTTCGCGCATGCGTATTTCCTGATGATCAATATAATTACGTTTATATTCCGAAAAAAGAAATAAAAACGCGAGACACATCTCGCGATGTTCCAGTAATGCGAGTGTAATGACCATGTACGGAGGTCTCGGAAAAAAACATATCATAATTTTACGAGCTCTATGCTACTTGACGCAAAAACAACTCCGGCAAGTTTTACGAATTATCGATTCATCGTTAATTCGTTGTATTTGCGAATGCGCTCTCAACGTGTTACATGGTAACGTGAGCCTCAAAGGTAGTGAGAGCCGTCGGTTGCGACGGTACGCAGTTTTACTTCGTCGTTTAGCTGAAAAACGTGGAAACTGGTAAGCTAAAAGACATCTTATTATCAAACGGTGTACTAATTTTCTCAAGCTTCTTCTTATCCCTGTTTTGAATTATTTGAAACATGGAACACGCGAGGAAAATGGTACTGGTTCCACATGATAATCTACATCGTCTTAGTGAAAAACAGCAGAAAACCGTTGACTCACTTACTCCTCCTTCATCAAAAATTCTGACTACTGTTCAAACGACGGGGACTTCTCTTTCTCGTTTAGACTCTGAGATGGCTGAAATTTTAAACTCTGATTCATACGCTAGTGATAGAGATAAAATGACAGCATATCTTCAGATTTTACATAGATATCTACGACTCACTACACATTCACAACATAATGAGAGAGATAATCCATTAATTGCTATGGATACCGGTGTGATAGGGGCGGAAACATCGGAAAAACCAGGAGTGGAAGCTGGTCTGGAACGCGATACAACAGTGCAATCAGCCGAGATGAGATCGCGATTGAATGACACTCTCATTATCGATAGTGTTCCAAAAAAATTCCATCCAAAGGCTAAAATGTTATTGCGCAACCTACATAGAAATACTTCACCCTCAAAACGAATGAGTTGGGATATGAATGGAGTAGTATCTATAGGTGGTACCAGAATCCCTAATTCTAATATTGTCAATCTTATCAACAATGCGATGCGAGCTAGAAAACGAGTCGAACCCGCAGGTCGAGCTCATTTCGCTGAACATCTCAGGAAGATACAGATGCCTCGAGAATTCATCGGTAACCCCGAGGTACTTCAAGAGCCTGTACTCATTGATTCATCAACCCCTCGTAAACGTATCATAGTACCAGCGCCTGGTGATGTGACCTTAGATACGAGTAGTAGTAGTAGTAGTTGCTGTAGCGAATACGAGGAGCCGTATGGTACGGAATTGCAACCTAGACACTCGCGAGAATCTTCAGAAAGTGAAGACATTGCTCACAATAAAAAAAGATCTCAACAGGGACGCGGTCACTCAGGCAGACAACGCTTTGTCTGGACATCACTAAAATTATGAAACGTTTTGAGACGACTTACTATGACCCTTCTCACCCTGCTTCTTTTTCTTGTGTTGAAAATTTAAAAAATGTTAAAGGTGTTGTTTAATTTTGAAGGGGGTGAAGATCTGGTTTGGGAAGGGAATCTTGAATATTCGAGGTGAAGGAATAACGAAATAAAATTGATGGAGTAGACACAGTATTTTGAATATATAAAAAGATAATAATCAGTCTTTATTCAATTAATAATACGAAGTCAGATAATTTCGAAGCACAACCGTTGAATATGGCGGATAACCGGCACGCGGTCGCCAAGACTTGAAGTAGCTCGAAAAGAATTTACGAAGAATTGTTTTACTAGAAGAAAGTCCGAAAGAAATGGAAGTACCGACAAATTCACTTACGAAACACTATAACGAAGTCCGGGCGTAAATTGGAGTTTAATTAAAGTGCTTGCTCGCGAATAAAGAAATAGACCGTTTAGAAGAGCCCGTTGAAGAGGTCGAAGATATACGTTAATTCGAAGATTGATCGTAGATCGATGTGTACCGTGTCGCGGTCAGGCGCGAAGAGAGCGAGAAGGAAGGTAATTCGAAGCGTGCCGTGTGCAAATTCGTTGCGAATAGACCGAAAATTAGAAGGATCGCGGAAATGATAAGAACGAAGGAGGGGAGAGATGTCCGGTCAAGTCACTGGCCACCGAACTCAAGCGAGAGACCCCCCATGCACTGAGGACCCCACGCGAGAGGCCGGCGAACCCGAGAGTTTTCCAAACATACTCCCCGCCTTCGGCAACCGATGTTGACGAAGATTTCAATTGAAGTCGCGAAGTTCGGAAGGTAGCCGTTACTTGAAGGTGGAGGAAGCTGTCAGACCGAAGATGATGGCGTTGAAGCGTTCCGTCGTTGGTAGGCTGAAGTTGGCCGATCGCCTATCTCAAACAACCCGGGCGTAAATCGTTTTGTTCTTGATAGGTGATGAGTGAAGTTGGAAGTAGAAGTCGGGAACTGTTGACCTGAGTCCGGGTGGACCGGAGTGAGCAGCTCCCCGCGTGCGCAGAATCTCATGTGGGTGAGGTTCATGCTGAAGATAAAGTGGAAGCGTGAACTGAAGCTGGTGGCTCGTTTGGCGATGCAGTGGCTGAAGATTTACAGCAATCGAAGAGTTCGAGTGTGAAGTGGCCAAAGAGGAAGAAGGAGGTTATCTTGAAGGCAGCCGCCTTCGTACGATTTGTGAGAACCATTGTCTGACCACTGTGTCCAGACGATGATGACATTGAAGAGTTCCCTCATGAAAAAATGCGGAGGTGACCGATCGATGACCTGAAGCAACGCGGGCGTAAATCGCTTTGCTCTCGGAAGTCGATGTTCTTGAAGTTGGAAGCAGAAGTTGGGAACTGATGAACCGTGTCCAGATGGATCGGAGCTAGAGGCTCCCCGCATACGAAGGAGTTTGAATGATTGAAAATCATTCCGAAGAGGAAGTTGAAGCGCGGTGAAGTTGAAGAGATTTGACGATATTCTTTCGAAGATGGCTGATCTAGAAGCTCGAAGAAACCGGGCGTAAATCGATTTCCTCTCGCTGATAGGTGAAAGAATGTCAAGCTAAGTTTTTTTTTTTTTTTGAAAGATGACCCGAAGATCGAATGAAAGTTGTTGAGCGTGGAATTTTCACGCGCAACTTCTTGACCAAAGCGCACCGAAGGATCGACCGAAGATGAATTCGACTGATCGGAGAAAAAATAGAAATGTCCAGCGCGGAAGTTCACCCGTGAAATATCTAGCGATAAATAAATATGTCGAAGAAGAAGCACGGGGTTCACAAGCGAAGTATCGACCGAAGCAAACCGAGAGATCGACAACCGCACGAAATAATTTCGAAGATAAATTTAAGGAAGTGTTCAGCGCGAAATTTCACACGCGAAATGTCGACCGAAGCGGACCGAGCGATCGACAACTGAAAGAAATTAATTCGAAGAAAAGTTTGAAGAAATGTTCAGCGTGAAAATATCGGCTGAGAAATGTCCCGAAAGCCGACAAAAACCAATAAAGTCGAAGAATTGTTCGACGAATTGAACGAAACTTCACACGCGAAAATATCGGCTGAAGAATGTCCCCGAAGCCGACAAAACCAAAAATGAAAACTCGAAGAATAATTCGAAGGCACGCGGTGTAGCACACGCGCAAATATCGGCGAAAAATGTCCAGAAATCCGACAAGAAAAAAAATTAATAAATTCGAAGATATATTCGAAGAGAACACGCGGTTATCACACGCGAGAATATGTCGGACGAAAATGTCCCGATAATCCGACAAAAATTAATACATTTGAAAATTATTCGAAGCGAACACGCGGTTATCACACGCGAGAATATGTCGGACGAAAATGTCCCGATAATCCGACAAAAATTAATAATAATGAACTCGAAGAATGATTCAAAGACACGCGGTGTAGCACACGCGCAAATATCGGCGAAAAATGTCCAGAAATCCGACAACAAAAAATTAATAAATTTGAAAATTATTCGAAGAGAACACGCGGGAAAATGTCGGCTGAAGAATGTCCCGAAAGCCGACAAAAAACGAAAAATAACCTCGAAGAATTATTCTGAGGTAATCGGAAGCACTCGCGAAGACGGCGAAAGAAATTCCGAAAATCAGAAAAAATAATAATCGAAGAATTATTCGATAAATCGAACAAAAACCACACGCGAAAATTATCGGCTGAAAATTGTCCCGAAGCCGACAGTAAATGAAAAATACCTCGAAGAATTATTCGGAGGTAATCGGAAGCACTCGCGAGAACCGTTGTACGTAAATGTTCCGAATCGAGAAAAATTATTGTTCGAAGATTTATTCGAATGTACGTGGTGTATCACTCGCGAGAAACTTCGCACGAAATTATCCCGAAGCCTTCAAAAAAAAAATAATAATTTTTCATTCGAAGATTTACTTGAAATGGACGCGATGTAGCACTCGCGAAAAACGTGAGAAACACTGCCGTACTCCAAAAAAGGAATGAAGAATAATGAAGATATTACGAAAAGAAGTGATTCGTAATAGAAAATAATTGTATTGTCTTTGAGTAATGCACACGCGACGATCGAAGAGTCCAAATCGAAGGTGTAGATCGAAGGATCGATACTCACTGGTACGATGATTTCCGAAGAGTGAGAAAAGAGAGCGAGGCGCTGCTCGTCTCGAAGCGTCCGATGAAGATTTTGAAGGAAACGACTCTCCTCGAGTCTTGCTGAGAAGTGACAAAAGGGAGCGTGAGACCCTTGCGCTCGTGTCCCGTGGTTCGGTCGTCTCGACTCGTCGAGAGCGAGAGAGAGCGAAGTATATGAGGCGTCCGTGAGTGCGAGAAGGAGAGCGCTACGAAGATCCGCACAAAGTGGAGACCAAGAACTCGTCGCACGCGCTTTTGCACGTGGCTCGTTTTCGAAAATGATGAAATACCCGAAGATTTTCGTTGCACAAATATTTTATCGTCGCACTGATTTTAATTGTTCGATGAAAACCGACTCGAATATTCAATTTTCCCTTTGAATCATCCGGCTCGAAGGACCATGTTTAATTTTGAAGGGGGTGAAGATCTGGTTTGGGAAGGGAATCTTGAATATTCGAGGTGAAGGAATAACGAAATAAAATTGATGGAGTAGACACAGTATTTTGAATATATAAAAAGATAATAATCAGTCTTTATTCAATTAATAATACGAAGTCAGATAATTTCGAAGCACAACCGTTGAATATGGCGGATAACCGGCACGCGGTCGCCAAGACTTGAAGTAGCCCGAAAAGAATTTACGAAGAATTGTTTTACTAGAAGAAAGTCCGAAAGAAATGGAAGTACCGACAAATTCACTTACGAAACACTATAACGAAGTCCGGGCGTAAATCGGAGTTTAATTAAAGTGCTTGCTCGCGAATAAAGAAATAGACCGTTTAGAAGAGCCCGTTGAAGAGGTCGAAGATATACGTTAATTCGAAGATTGATCGTAGATCGATGTGTACCGTGTCGCGGTCAGGCGCGAAGAGAGCGAGAAGGAAGGTAATTCGAAGCGTGCCGTGTGCAAATTCGTTGCGAATAGACCGAAAATTAGAAGGATCGCGGAAATGATAAGAACGAAGGAGGGGAGAGATGTCCGGTCAAGTCACTGGCCACCGAACTCAAGCGAGAGACCCCCCGTGCACTGAGGACCCCACGCGAGAGGCCGGCGAACCCGAGAGTTTTCCAAACAGGTGTTAACAAAAATAATGTCGTACCATGGTTGGAAAGTCAAGATGCTTATACTATGCATCGTCTCACTCGTCGTCGATTTCCTCGACGCTCGTATAATGTCAATAATATTGACGATGTATGGGAAGCTGACCTGGCTGACCTTCGCTCCATCGCAACATATAACGACAGTTATAAATATATTTTAGTTGTAATCGATGTATTAAGTAAATTTGCCTGGATCGAACCACTGCGAGATAAAACGAGTAAGAGCGTAACCAATGGTTTTGCACAAATACTTTTACGCTCGAAGCCTAGATTTCCCCATTTATTACAATCAGATCGTGGTAGAGAATTTGTAGGTGCCCTGTTCCAACAATTTTTAACAAACAAAAATATCAATTTCCGTACGGCTCGTAATCCAGATATCAAAGCATCGATCGCTGAACGTTTTAATCGTACTCTAAAAGATCGAATGTGGCGATATTTCACGTATACGCGAAATAAACGATATATCGACGTATTGCAAAAATTCGCGCATGCTTATAATCAGTCACGTCACTCGGGTACGCGAATGCGACCTTCTGAGGTGACTTTGGAAAACGCTAGCATGGCTCGTAAAAATCTTGCCCGACGATATAATTCTTCGAGAAAAAAATTAGAAAACGAATTACCTAAATACAGAGTGGGAGACTTGGTTCGCATCAGTAGCGCCAAAGCAGCGTTCGCGAAAGGTTACGAAAGTGGGTGGACTCGAGAGATATTCAAAATACATCGAATATCTATGAGTCGTCATCCATTCGTATATATTTTACACGATTTGAACAACGAGCCCATTGACGGAATTTTCTACTCACCGGAATTGTCACGTGTACGTGAGGATCCACGACGTTCTCAAGTTGCTGATGCTGTGAAATGAATTCTAGAGACAAGGAATTCTTCTTCGTTATGCTACCGAGTAACAGTAACATGCATTATTTTCCGAGTAATACCGCTACAAAATTTGTCACAAAGTTACCACGGCATCTTCATCTGGATGGAACGTGGGGGGTCGCTGTCGCTGAAATAAGTTATCCAATGACATTCTATCATATTCCTCGAACACCTCATACTATAACTTTCGATAACGGAGATTATGATAAATCCGGGCGCATTGATCAAAACAAATTTTCTGAACAAACAGATATTATCCCGAGTGGTGTGTATCGATCCATCGGATCTCTGTTAGAGACAATAAATAAATTACCTTGTATAACTGAACATTTAGAATTTGTCCAGGAGCATAATGGATGTGTAAAAGTGGCACGAAAATGTAACGAAAACCGATACCACGGGTTTCGTATTTCTCCATTAATTGCAAAAATGTTAGGATTCGGTGAAGCGACTCAAGCTCGAACAGGTATAAGTCTCGAAAATCCGTATCGAGGTTATCGACCTGCATCTCTGGCTCGTGCCATCCCAAATAGTCTGTTTGTATACTCCGATATTTGTGAATCCTATATAACTGGTGATGTTCAATCACCATTATTATCAGTGGTACCTATTAAGATCGAGGGTGAATATGTTTATGGGACGAGCAGAATTAAACACTTCCCTTCTCCGCGTTACATTCCTCTCATACGCCACGAATTTCACACGATAGAAATTGATATAAGAGACGAATTTGGTCAGTCTATTCCATTCGAGGAAGGACCTTTGACCGTGACACTGCGTTTTAAACGCCTCCATTAAATATTCCATGGACCATTACTACGAATACGAGGATTCTCTTCTAGCGAATGGTCGTCTAGGCTATGGTGGAATAAGTCATGTCTATATTGGTACTCCAAACCAGCGAGGTCACGGAATTGGTAGTTTTTTGGGAGGACTATTTCGACGTGTCTTACCACTTCTACGTAAAGGAGCCACAGCGATCGGTAAGGAGGCGATTCGCGCTGGAGCCAACATAGCATCCGATGTAGTCAGAGACAACATGAATTTGAAGGAAGCGTTTCATACAAGAGTACGTGAATCTGGGAAAAACTTGAAACGCAGGGCTGAGGAGAAAATAGATAAATTGATGACGGGGGCTGGCTATAAAATGAGGAAAAAAGGAGAACCATGCCATTCCCTCAGTGGCAGTGTCACGAGACGAGTCGCTCTGAAAAATAAGAAGACGAAGAAGAAGAAAAATACCACTAAAACGAAAAATAAAAGTAAGAAGAAACCTGTCAACAAGCGGCGAAAATCGACGAAAAAGAAGAAAAATCATCGTAGTGTTGCTGATATATTCGCTTGAGAAAAAAAAGACCAGGATGGCTTTCTTACATACACACTCTTGCGAGTGTTTAAAATCTGAACTCGAACTTTTTTCACTACCTCCTACACAAACTACGATCGAGAGTTCAAACTGGGTACACTATAAACCCATTTCTTCCTTAACAGATGATTCACCAATAGAATTTGTCATTCCTGGTCAAGGTGATGAGTACATCGACCTTGCTCATACTATGCTAAGCCTCCGTGTGCAGATAAAAAACTCCATTCCTCACTCCTCTTCCCCAAAAGCAGATGGATCGAAAGATACATCACCTCAGTTGCCAGATATCGGACCCGTAAATAACCTTCTGCACTCAATGTTCAATCAGGTGGATGTATATTTGAACCAAAAATTCGTCTCACCTCCGAATAACGCTTACGCGTATCGATCATACATTGAAACATTGTTAAATTACGGACCAGCAGCCAAAAAATCTCATCTTACTTCTGTTTTGTGGTACGATGATACGCCGGGAAAAATGGATGATACTAGTTTCAAAAATAATAACGGATTGCGAGAACGGGCGAAATTACTTTCCAGAGGAAAAACAGTGGATTTGCTGGGTCATCTACATTGCGATATTTTCAATCAAGAGTTCGTTTCCTCTTGAACGGTGTAGAAATGCGTCTGCGACTTGTGAGGGCTAGAGACTCGTTCTGTCTCATGAGCTCTAAACAGGATATTCCGTATGGATTAAGTATCCTTGAAGCTACGCTGTTAGTAAGACGAACCAAAATTGCACCTGGAATTTTACTCTCTCATGCCCGTGCATTGGCAAAAACAACAGCAAAATATCCGCTTACGCGAGTCGAAGTTAAAGCTATTTCGCTACACGGAGGAGTACATGGAGAAACGATTGACAACATCGTCCTCGGACAGCTACCAAAACGGATCATTATTGGATTCGTCGATAACAGAGCATACAACGGAAATGTTGAAATGAACCCATTCAATTTCCAAAACTATAAAATCAATTATCTATCATTGTATGTGGATGGAGCACAAGTACCATCTAGACCGCTACAACCAGATTTTACGCAAAATAATCTTTACGTTGACACCTACCATACATTATTTTCGGGTACAGGGATACATTTTCTCTATGAGGGTAATTCAATAAGTCGAGAGAGTTATCCCAACGGATATTGTCTTTTCGCATTCGACTTGACACCTGATCTTTCTGCGAACTCCAGCTCGCATTGGAATTTGGTGAAACACGGTAGTGTGAGAATCGAGGTACGATTTGCTGAGGCGTTGGCATCGACTGTGAATTGTATTGTATATGCTGAATATGACAATGTCCTTGAGATCGACGCTTCGCGACAAGTAATCGCTGACTTCAGCGGATAAGCGCCGTCAAAGCAGGCATCAGGTTTCTTGACATCCGTCGACCGTCTTTCCGCCACAGAGTTGGATTTTGGAGAAAAACCAGCTCAGTTTACTGTGCGCTGCTGGTCAGTACGGTCGTAAAAAAAAATGGAGATAATTATTGATATCCAAGGAATGCGGGATAAAGAGCATCGTTTTCTACCAAAAGAAGTAGCCATCGTTGCTCTAAACCAGCCATTTACAATGCACTGGATTGTTTCTCCTCCATATGCATTCAACGAGCTTCCCAGAGTAATACGCCATGAAAATCAAATTTTAACACTTCATCATCATGGTTTGGAGTGGTACGAGGGAGATGTTTCCTGTAAGCAACTCTATGCCAATTTGCGAGAAATAGCACGACATGCAAAAACTATCTGGACTCGGGGTTATGAAAAGGCTGACTTATTGAGTCAGGTAATTACTCGAGAAATCAACGATCTCGAAAAACCGGAATGGGAGTGTCCAAGTTTTAATAAATTATCTACATCACGCAGTAGATGTCTACGACATAGTTGAGGGGTAGTAAAAACCACGAATCGATGTGCTTTGACACAAGCTCTTATGTTGAAGAAATTTCTTCTTCGAAATAATACTGCAGCTGGCAGAGTACATACAGAAGAGGATAAAAAAAATGAGGAGATGGAGGAGGAAAAGAGCGAGGACTCATTCATCGGTTGCTTCCCCTGCATAAATATTCCTCAAAACGAGGTTCTCATTTGAAGAAATAGAAATATATCGACAGAATTATAACTCTTCAGCTGTTACTATGCAGTCATAATGGATTTGCATATAAAGTGAAAAAGTATATCTTTTCGCCATTTCTTAATCTGCTATCGGAGCATGAACACACAGCAAATCCGAGACGCTCTACGTTATTTGCCGCTTGCTACCATCGGTGTATTTCCGGCCGACGAAATTCCTCGTATGCGGACGAGACCAGCGGGAATAATCGCCAACACAGATGAACACACAAAACCTGGTGAGCACTGGGTTGCAATGTACGTCGATCGAGTTGGAAGAGGATGGTACTTCGACAGCTACGGATTACCACCAATCATACCACAACACCTTGCACGACTCTTCCGGATTGGGTACGTAAAAACTCTAGACGTAAAGCAGAGTCAGTACCAGAGCCAGAACTCGTCATTATGTATCGGCATCTCATTAACAGAGATCGTTTTCACGGGAAACGAATGCTTTGGACATTCTAAAAAGTAGCAAAGCTTAGAACTCTTGTTAAATCTCTGCAGAGACCTGAGCCATTTCACTGAGAAACGTCATGGAAGCTAAAACTCGTCAAAATACCGCAGCATCTCATCATCGCTATGGATTTTCTTCCACAATGAGAATTTTTTATTATTTGGCCAACTTTGAAGACCAGAACTCTTCAGAACTAGGTATGTAGAAACTCTAGTCGTAAAGCAGAGTCAGGACCGGAGCCAGGACTCGTTATTATGTACCAGCATCTCATCAACAGAGGTTGTTTTTACGAAAAACGAATACTTGCAATAATGTAGGACATCACAAAGCTCGGAACTTTTTTCGAACTTCTGCAGAGTACTGAGCCCTATCGTTTATAAACGTCATGGAAGCTAGAACTCATTAAAAAACCGCAGCATCTCATCATCGCTCCGATTTTTCGTTCACAATAATTATTTTTTTATTATTTGGCAAACTTTAAAGACTGAAACTCTCCAGAATTAGGTACGTAGAAACTCTAGTCGTAAAGCAGAATCAGTACCGGAGCCAGAACTCGTTATTATGTACCAGCATCTCATCAACAGAGGTTGTTTTCACGAGAAACGAATACTTGCAATAATCTAGGACATCACAAAGCTCTGAACTTTTCTCGAACTCCTGCAGAGTACTAAGCCCTATCGTCCAGAAACGTTATGGAAGCTAGAACTCGTTAAAAAACCGCAGCATCTCCTAATCGTTATGATTTTTCGTTCACAATAATTATTTTTTATCATGTAGCGAACTTTAAAGAGCGGAACTCTTGAGAATCAGATACTTGGAGACCCTAGTCGTAAAGTACTTATTACTGGAACTAGAACTCGTCATTGTGTATCAGCATCTCATCACTGGAGATTAATTTTATGAAGAACGAATACTTTGGACGTTTTAGAAAATAGCAAAGCTCAGAACTCTTCTTAAAATCCTGCAAAGAACTGAGCCCCATCGTTCAGAATCGTTATGGAAGTTAGAACTCTTTAAAAAACCGCAGCATCTCATCGTCGCTGTGATTTTTCGTTCACAATAATTATTTTTTATTATTAAGCAAACTTTAATGAACGGAACTCTTCTGTACGTATAATTTTCCATATTTTTTCCATATCAGGAACTCTAGAGTTATTCTTCGAGTGATGATTTTTGCTCGAGTTTTCGCGTTCACCAATTTTCGATGCTAATTTCCGGTTGTTGGCATGTCATCTTTCCAAATACGTTTCTTGGTACCCAATTCGATAGAATTATTGTTATTGACTATGAGGAACTCCAGTACTATTCTTTCATTGACGATTCCTGCTTGATTTTTTGCCTCCACTAATTTGGGATGCTAACTTCCGGTCGTTAGCATCTCATTTTTTCGAATGCGCTTTTTGGTACCTAATTCGATAGAACTATTGATATAAACTATCAGGAACTCTAGAACTATGCCGGATGCTATAAGAACTACCACCGAACTATGAGATGCTAAGTTATGAGATGCTAACTTCACAGACATCAACGCTCATTGGTTGGAACAAGAATTCTCTCACCGAGGATTGGTGATCATGGAGGACACGGAGCCTTTGTCTGTAGCGGTCAGTACACGTATACAGATACATATAAATCCTGAATGTGTTAGTAACTTTTGCATAAAGTTAAGCCCGTGCAAAGTTTTTTCTCAGCAATTACGCCACGAATCAAGTTAATTTTGGGCTTATTCGAAAAATAATTTCTTAATTAATCTCCAGTTCAATTTTTACGGCCTCTAACGACTCATGAGCTTCGAAAATGAACAAAATGATATTTCGATTTCACCCCCACCACCGCGAAAAGTTTTGTTTCGAGAAAGTATAGTCTCGGCGAGCCTCGGGCCAGCAGACGACAGGCTGTCAATGTACTTGTCCCGAGACTCTACCGAGTCTCTTATTGATACACCCCATTATAACCAAATCGGAATAAGAGTGCCGTGTAAGCGTAGTGTATGACGTCTACACAGTGAAACGGTTATTAACGGAGTTTTGACATAATCAAGTGCAGGACGTCCAAAAAATTTCGATTATTGGATTTAATAAAAATATTCAACGGAGATTCTGAGTGAAGTTCTGTAATGATAAAGTGCGAGATTAGCGAGTAAATTGGATAAATTGTGAAAAATAATGATCTCAGAATAAACTTTTGAACAGACTGGTAAGCATTTTTTTTTCGTGATCCTGTGTATTCAAATTTCGCAGTGAACATATTCATCTACAAAATATAAAAATGCAAAATAAAATCAACAGTTATGGGTTATATTCAAAAGCTAAAAGTGCGGATTGTAATTATATACAGTCTCCATAGGAGTTTATATGAACCAAAATATTTAAAAATTTTAGAAAAAAGAAGTGATATAATCGCAAAAATCCCCTCACGGGGAAAAAAACGTGGACAAGTACATTGGTGGTCCCTTGTTTCCCTATGATATTTAAAAAATCCAAAACGCCGCTTAGAAGAATACAAAAAGAGTTACAAAATAAGTTAAGATCTGTTTAAATATACGTGGCCAAATACGGGAAGCTTTACTGCGTTTCAATAAATTTTCAAATACGGTTTGATGTTGATAGAAAAAATAATAAAGTTCGGAAATTCAACTATGTCACCAACCAAATTGCAAACGTAAAAAAATTAGATTGTAAAAAATTCTGAACGAAGTACTTGGCGAGTTCGTGATCATAATCTATACACTACGCTAATTTCATGGAAAAATCCTCGCCAAGTACTTCGTTCAGAATTTTTTACAATCTAATTTTTTTACGTTTGCAATTTGGTTGGTGACATAGTTGAATTTCCGAACTTCATTATTTTTTCTATCAACATCAAACCGTATTTGAAAATTTATTGAAACGCAGTAAAGCTTCCCGTATTTGGCCACGTATATTTAAACAGATCTTAACTTATTTTGTAACTCTTTTTGTATTCTTCTAAGCGGCGTTTTGGATTTTTTAAATATCATAGGGAAACAAGGGACCACCAATGTACTTGTCCACATTTTTTTCCCCATGAGGGGATTTTTGCGATTTTTATCATACCACACCCAAAATGGAAAAAAAACAAACATAGTGCACTTCAGCCCCAGCAAAATTAAGAAAATTGAGATGTATTTATTGCATTTTGGCGACAGAACATCCATGACTCATATAGTGCTTCACAAAGTTCTTCAAAGTTGTAGGTATTCTTGACATAACGCACTTCAGTCCAACGAAATTGGAAAATTTTCTATCTATTCATTCCGTTTTGAAGCCAGAAATTTCCATCCCATCCAAAAATGTGCCTCCGATGACTTTTTATAATAATTTTTCAAACTCTCATTACCACAATCTAATCTGAACAGCGGAAATAAAGTCGCTGCAAAATTTTTTCAAAGTTTGCAGGTGTCCGCTGCATCTTGATCATCTAATTTTTGATACTAATAGAATAAAAACAGCAGAAAACCATTTGAAACCACTTTTCCAATTGTTCATGCCAGTACTAAAGAAGGAAAGCAAAAAAGCACAGCGTACTTCAAGTCCAACAGAATTCAAAACTTTTTCAAGCATCGATTGGGTTTCAAAGACAGTAATTTCGATCCTAACTGTTCGAGAACAAGCCGCTGAAGACTTTTATAACAAGTTTTCCAATTCATATGTCACAGTTGGAGCCGGAGAGTGAAAATACTTGGCACACATGTCGCTTCGCAGAAGTTCTAAACTTTATAGGTATCCGCTGCATACCGATGACAGAATTTTGAACCTACTGAAGAACAAATACCCGGCGATGACTTCCTGAAATATTTTTTTCAAATCCCTAATGACACATGTAGTAAAGGAAAGTGAATGAACATGGTGCACATTAAGTCCAACGAAATTCAGTAATTTCTGTCGTTTCCATGGCTATTCGCAGACAAAATTTTGAGCGCATCGAAAAGTAAGCAGCCAAGCCAAAGACTTTTTGTTATGAATTCTACAACCAACAATTCTACAATAAGAGATGGAAAGTGGGAAGACTCAATGTACTGGTCGCTTCATAAAGTTGTGAAACTTTGTAGGTGCTCGCTGCATCTCACCGATACCATCTTTGATACTCTCAGAAAAAAAGCACCCGAAGACTTTTCAAAACAACTTTCAGATATTATACACAATCGGAGCGGAAAGTGAATAACTTGGCGTACACTGAACCCAAAACATTTCTTGAAGTTCGGGTGTATCCATTAGGTCACAATGAGAAACAATTTTATCATGCCAATTAACGAGCAACTAAAGACTTCTTGTAACAAATCATTCATCTTATGTTGCCGCAGTGAAAGCGAAGAAGTATAAATGCACAGCAAACATATTTTCCAACAAACTGGTGAAACTTGGTATTGATACACTGCGTATCGATGAGGAAATAAATGAACCAAAGGACACGACCAAACTGAATAAAGAAAAATATGACAGCTCAATAGATAATGATGACACAATAAGTATAATCAGCACACATTCATGTTGATTTTTTATTCGAATTCATCAGTCTATATATGTTGCGTGAGGATCTGGTGTTGGTGGGGGAAAAATAAGTGACGCGAGGGGAGGCGTTAAAAAAATGTAAAGTAGTCTTTATTCAATGTAAGAAAAGGTATCACAGTAAAATAACGGTGAAATAATGTGCCCGATGTGAACAACAAGCCCGATAATGGCCCGATGAAAATTGAAAGGTGTGAGATATGAGAAGACCCGGTCGTCGTCGAACGCACGTTCGACGCGCTCGAATGGTTGCAAAAGCGTGCCCGCGAGTGCCCGAAAAAGTAATCCCGAATAATCGCAGAGATCCGAATGTTTGCAGTCCCGAAATTTAGCTCAAACTGAAGCACCAATGTTCCCGAATCGATTGGATGTATTATTATTCCCGTAAGCTGATTATTACCGCTGAATTTTGTAAAAGAAGAATTTGGAAAAGGCACGAAGGCACTATAGCACGCTACGACCGGATCGAGACTGAGAAAATCAATATGGCGATCGATGAAGACGCGCCGTGGGCGAGCGCCACACGTCGCGTCGATCGCGCTCGAAAAGTCGCTCAGTAGGTGCTGACGCCCGCGGGAGCGCGAGAACTAACGCCCGTCCGCTCATTATCTCGTGACTCCCGAATCCCGGGGCCCATGAGCTAGCGACGCCAGCGGCGAGGCGAGAACTCGATTGAGAGAGCACTCGCCGTCGTCGTTATCCACTAATTCCCGAACATTCCGCCCGCCATCGGCAGCCGTGCTGTCGATTAATCTTCCGGGTGAATCGGCAGGACTGCCAGTTTGGCAATCGGCCGCTTGAGTGTTGTGGTCACTGTCTTGATGGTAACCACCCGGATGAGCCCGTCTTGTCCCGGATGAACCTCGATGACCCGCGCCAGTGGGCATTTGAGTGAAGGTAGGTTCTCGTCAGTCAGCAGCACCATTGTACCAACCCGAATTTGATGAGAGGGGTGATGCCACTTGGAAATGGATTGCGGCTGTTGGAGACAGCCCGATGACCAATGATCCCAGAAGAATTGTGCCCGTTCCTGAATGAGTTGCCACCGCGCCAACCGATTCTGAGTCACGTCCCGAAGTGACGGCTCCGGAATAGTCGTGAGAGCTTCGCCGATGAGAAAATGCCCGGGGGTGAGTACGGAGAGATCATCAGGATCTTCCAAGATTGGTTCCAGCGGTCGTGAGTTGAGCGCAGCCTCGACCTGCGTAAGAAGAGTCGTTAGTTCTTCATACGTGAGGCTGGTTTCCCGAATTGTCCGCTGGAGATGAAATTTGACGGATTTCACGGCCGCCTCCCATTTCCCGCCCATGTGAGGTGAGCCCGGTGGGTTGAAAGCCCACTTCGTCCCGTCGTTGGCCACCTTTTCCGATTCCCGAGTCCCGGCGTTGAATAATTTCCGTAAATCCGCATCCGCGCCTTGAAAGTTCTTCCCGCAGTCGCTGTAGAGCGTGTGACAAACGCCCCGTCTCCCGGTGAAGCGACAAAATGCGGCGAGGAATGAGTCTGTGGTGGCGTCAGTTACGACCTCGAGATGCACCGCTGAGGTAGTGTAGCAAACGAATATGCACAGCCAGCCCTTGTACGTCTTGTGCCCGCGCCCGCGCCAACTCTTGAGTGAGATTGGCCCCGCGTAATCAACCCCGGTGTACAGGAATGGCCGAGCTGGCGTAACCCGTGTAACCGGCAGCTGGCCCATGAGTTGCTGTGCCCGAGTAACCCGTAAGCGCGCACAACGCACGCACCGAAGGATGAATGAACGAACCGGAGCCCGACCTCCGATTATCCAGTAACGCTGGCGCAGAAACGCCAGAGTTGCCTGGGTTCCCCCGTGAAGAGTACGCGTATGAGCGTCCGCGATGAGAAGATGCGTAAGTGGTGAGTCCCGAGGAAGTGTTGCCGTATGTTTGCTCTCAGGTTGTAAGGCTGAGAGCTTCAGCCGTCCTCCCACCCGTATGGTCCCGTGAAAGTCGATGAACGCCGTGAGTCGCGTGAATGGATGCGACTTCAGCAGAGTTTGACCCGCCGTGAGAATTTTGAGCTCCGTCGCGAAGTAGGCCCCTTGAATTGCCTTTACCCAGTACTGTAGTGAGTGTTCCAGGTCGCCCGGGGTGAGGAGTGAACCCGATGAATCCTGACCCGTACCTCTAAGGTTTGTAAGCGCCTTAAAGAGTAGAGAAGTGATTCTCAACAGCCGTGTGAGAGAAGAATACCGGTGAATGAGATCGAAAACTGGTGAGGGTTGCGTTGAGATGGTGAACGTGAGACCTAGCCGCTCTTCGAGCGCCGCTGAATCCGCCGTCCCGGTAAAGTGAGCTGGCCAATGTGAGGAAGATTTGACTAACCAAGGTGGCCCATTCCACCATAATTGAAATTGCTCGAGCTGTGAGACGGTTAGCCCCCGTGAAGCACAATCAGCTGGATTGTCCCGTCCCGGAATGAATCTCCATTGACCCTGAGGGATGAGCTCTTGAATTGATGATACCCGATTTCGAACGAAATCCTTCAACCGTGAAGGATTACGGTAACCCAAGTGAGCGTGACCATGGAGTCCGTCCATAGGTACACCCGTGAATCCCGAAGTTCTAACGTGTCCCGAACGTATTTCGCGAGTTTGGCGACCAATAACGCGGTGGCGAGCTCTAACCGCGGAATGGTGAGCCGTGTGATCGGCGCGACTTTTATTTTTGAGCAAACCAGCGGGGTTCTGGTGTCTTTTCCCGAATCCGTAACCCGAACGTACACGACCGCACCCATTGCGAGTTGAGAAGCATCGGAGAACCCGTGAATTTCGACCGATGACCCCGGAGTCATGTTGAGCCATCGCGGCACCGCGATGTTCCCGAGGTGAGAGAGATCTTGCCGAAATGCGACCCACGATTTCGCGACCTCCGTGGATACGGGGTCGTCCCACGCGAGTTTTTCCAACCACAACCGTTGTAGCAGGATTTTTGCCCGAATGACCGCCGGTGAAAGAAACCCGAGCGGGTCGTAAATCTGAGCGATCTCCGAAAGAATAACCCGTTTCGTGATATGCTGCCCGTCCGTGTACGGAAGTGAGGTGAACTTGAAGACGTCCGGCCCCGGGAACCATGCAAGCCCAAGGACTTTGGTCTCACACTCGTCGATTGAGCGCAAAACCTCCGAACTCGACTCCAACCCGAAAGCAGTGAGTAATGCCGAACTGTTGCTCTGCCATTTTCCCAGCGGAAAGCCGCCCGCCGTGCAAATCCCGATGAGATGTCGCGCCTGTGTAGTAAGATCCGCCAGTCCATCAGCTCCCCCGTAAATATCATCCACGTATCGCCCCTTTGTAAGGGGGGCGACAGCGGCGGGATATTTTTCGCCGTCGTCGGCTACCAATTGAATAAGTGCCCGTACCGCTAGAAACGGAGCTGACCGTGTCCCGTAGGTGACCGTGGTCAATTGATAATGAGCCGTGTTCCCGTTTGCATCCACCCAGAGAATACGCTGTAAGCCCCAATCGTCCCGATGAACGAGAATTTGCCGAAACATTTTGACTATGTCAGTCGCGAAAATGAGTTGGTGCCGCCGAACCCAGAGGAGCACATCGGAGATGTCCGGTTGTAATTTGGCACCCGTGTGCATGATGTCATTTAGAGAACACCCGCTGTCAGTATTGCAAGACCCGTTGAACATGACTCTGATTGTGAGTTTGGTCGTCAAGACCCCGTGGTGAGGAAGATAATAGACCCGATCCCGATCGATTGCGTCAGCCGAAACCCGAGACATGTGCCCAAGAAACTCATACTCCCCGAGAAATGCATCGTAAAGAACCTTGTAATTGGTATCCCGACTGAGTTTGCGTGTCAGTCGATTGAGACAAAAGTGAGCCGTGTGAAATGATCGCCCGAGTTGAGTAGAAGACGACCGAAGCGGCAACCGAACAATGTAGCGACCCAATGTACCACGAGAGTGAGTAGCAACGAAGTGAGCCTCACATTCTTGCTCTTCCGGTGAGAGATCCGACCCAAGTTGAGCTGGCACCTCCTCTTGCATCCAGAACTGCGCGAGGAGGTCTTGAAGAGCCTGAAACCCGTGATCCACTGCTGCATGATGAACCCAACCCAATGAATGTTGTATCTCGTTGCAAGGCCCGAAAACTGCCCACCCAAAAATTGTATTTTGTGCAATGGGTTCCTCTGGAGACCCCCGTTTAATTTGAGGACGAATGATTTTCCCGTAGACATCCGCACCCAGAATGAGATCAACCGTATCCGGAACTAAAAAGTCTGGATCAGCTAGAGGAATACCCTGTAAATGTGGCCAGTGGGGGTGAGAAATAGAAAATTAAGGTAGAGTCGGCATTAACTTGGGAATAATAAATGCTTTTATTGAAATTGAAGCCGTGGTGAGAAGAGACTGAAGATCGCACGAAACCATCCCGCGAATTTGGCCCGATGAAACTCCACCGATCCCGATGATGGAGATGGATGAAGACTCCCGACGAAGTTTGAGCTGCTGGACGAGTTTGGCAGAGATGAGAGACAACTCAGACCCCATGTCCAACAGCATCCGTACCCGATGAGTTGCCCCGAAGTTGGTGAGGAGAAGCGCCTAGCTAGTCACCAGGAGCACCGATGGTCGTGCGCTCCCCGAAACTGTACAAGTTAACGCCCCCGTATCTCATTGAGTGGTGCCCGAAGTCGACGCTCCCGCGTCCCCGGAAGAAGGTGGTTGGCCGTCCGCCGTTGAGGTTGATCCCGTACCTTTGGTCGCATCCCCGAATTTTGACCACCCGACGTGAATCATCGTGTGATGCTTCCGATCACACTCCTTGCACCGAGTTGAGATGTTGCACGCCGATACGCTGTGCCGACCTAGGCAGTTGAAGCACAGGCGCAACTTCTGTACTTCACCCCGACGTGCCTCGGCCGACAGCTCCCGAAACTTTGTGCAGTGGACGATGTAGTGCTTCTCCCGACAGAAAGCACACGTCTGAGGCCCGTCTCCCGATGTAGCTGCATGAACCCAAGAAGAAGTATTCTTCTGAGATTGACTTGAGCTCGTACCCGAAGATTTTGAACTTGAGATAGTCCCGACCTCCGCTCCCTCCAACGCCCTTGCCCGATTCGTGAGAAACTCCCGAAGCTTTGAGAATGACGGAGGCTCCGTAGATTGCCCGGCCTTGAGCTCCCATGCCTCTCGTGTCCCGGGATCGAGGCGTCGAGCGATGGCGTAAACCAACACCCAATCCCAATGCTCCGTAGGAGCGCCCAGTACCCGTAGTGAGTTGCACGCCTCGTTGATGCTGTGCAAAAGTGAGTGCAGATCCCGAGTGGAGCGAGGCGCGATCACCGCCGTTTTGAAGAGCGTCTCGAGGTGAGAGGTGACCAAAATCCGTTTGTTTTGATATCGCGCGTTGATGGTTTCCCAAGCGCTCCTGAATGAGTTGGCCTCAATCGCCAAGCTGGCGATGAGCTTCGCCGCTTCTCCCGATGTAGACGCCCGCAGGTAATGCATACGCTCGACATCCGTGAGAACTTGATTGTCGATGACGAGCGACGTGAAAAGGTCCCGAAATGAGATCCACTGCGAATAGTCTCCCGAAAATGTAGGCAGCTCGATCTTTGGAAGGTGCGCTCTGCTCCCGGTGACGGTGCTATACGATGAGGCGTTGCCCGATGAGACCGGTGGTGGAGACGTACCCGGTGGCACGGTCAACGTAGGAGGCGGACCAGTGCCCTCGTCCGATTGCCCGCCCGGTGGCTCGGTATCCGACATCGCGCACTACCAGTTAACCGACGAGAGAAAAAACCCGATGAATTGTCCGATGCGGCGAGAACGGAGCACACTCCCGACTGAGCACCTCGAAAGTACCCGATAAATGCACCGAAAGCCCGAACAAATCCTGAAAAGTCAATGAAATCGACGAATCGCCCCGAGGATTACGAGGCTCGGTGAGATTGTGAAGGAATGCACTGAACGTCCCGAAAACGCACCGAAAATCCCGAGAGAGATCGATAAGTCGATTAAATGTCCCGAGAAATATGAGCGCGCACTGTAAAGGCCGCGAAAAAGGCACCGGCGTTCCCGCGAATATACCGAGAAACTCCCGAGAAATTAATAAATCGATTAACTGTCCCGAAAATCGCGAAAGTGCCCGGTGAAGGTGTCGGCTGCCCGAAAAACGCACCAAAAAATGTCCCGAAAGTACGCGAAAAGTCACTGGTCAATTGGAGAGCACGCACGAAAAAAGGAGATGAAAATTGTTTGAAAGGAGATAATGCCCGAGGGCTCACAGTATCGAACGAAAATGTACTCAATTTCTCATTACCGCACTTGAGACTCTCGAAACCCGATGAAAAAAAAAACTGAGACTCACCAGTATGGTTGACGAAAATAGTTGAGAGGCGGTTGAGAGAGAGAGAGAGCGAAGAGGCGCTCGAGCGCGAAGAGAAGATCCCAAGATGGCTGCCGTGTGGTAGGACCACGTGTAGCCCGCGGCGACCCGCCGGTACACGATGAAAGATCAGTTTGCCGATGAAAAATGCGTAGCACAAAATCCCGTTGAGTCCCGAAACAGTTTTCCACTTTTTTCACCCACAAAAAACCACGCGCCACCCACCAGATCCGGCTCGAAGGACCAAAATGTTGCGTGAGGATCTGGTGTTGGTGGGGGAAAAATAAGTGACGCGAGGGGAGGCGATTAAAAAATGTAAAGTAGTCTTTATTCAATGTAAGAAAAGGTATCACAGTAAAATAACGGTGAAATAATGTGCCCGATGTGAACAACAAGCCCGATAATGGCCCGATGAAAATTGAAAGGTGTGAGATATGAGAAGACCCGGTCGTCGTCGAACTCACGTTCGACGCGCTCGAATGGTTGCAAAAGCGTGCCCGCGAGTGCCCGAAAAAGTAATCCCGAATAATCGCAGAGATCCGAATGTTTGCAGTCCCGAAATTTAGCTCAAACTGAAGCACAAATGTTCCCGAATCGATTGGATGTATTATTATTCCCGTAAGCTGATTATTACCGCTGAATTTTGTAAAAGAAGAATTTGGAAAAGGCACGAAGGCACTATAGCACGCTACGACCGGATCGAGACTGAGAAAATCAATATGGCGATCGATGAAGACGCGCCGTGGGCGAGCGCCACACGTCGCGTCGATCGCGCCCGAAAAGTCGCCCAGTAGGTGCTGACGCCCGCGGGAGCGCGAGAACTAACGCCCGTCCGCTCATTATCTCGCGACTCCCGAATCCCGGGGCCCATGAGCTAGTGACGCCAGCGGCGAGGCGAGAACTCGATCGAGAGAGCACTCGCCGTCGTCGTAACCTCGCTAATTCCCGAACAATATACAATAATAATTGCGTGTTTTCAAAATAAAATTTCTGATTGGAAGTTTTCACAGACGTACAAATTGATCCTATCAATTCATGACACTTTTATTCTTACACTGCACTTCGAGATAACTTCATACTCGCATATCCCGCACTGTCCGATAAAACTTTTATAAAATATTACCGAACGTTATATATATACACTACCGTCGGAAAGTTTCCGGACAAAAGTTGGAAAAAGTTGCCACACTCTTTTTCATGTTATTCCGTCGATAACGTAGATAAATTAATTTAATGAACGGCATTTTAAAGGGGAGAAATCCCATTTCATTTTGCTTTTTTTGAAAAATTTTTGCGATTTTTTTTACGACTAGGACGTCATTTTGAAAACGACCATTTTTCGTCTTTTTTTTTCCTTTTTACAGAGCGACCGCGTTTTCAGTAGAAATTTTTTTTTCAAAATTCTCTGACCGGATCTTGAAAAGGCAAAACTCAAGCTTCAATTTCGTTTTTTATAAAACCCGTTACGATTTTTTTTTAAAAAGTTGTCATGTTTTTGGCGAAAAAAGACGGAATTCAGAAATTCCTGCGTAACACGAAAACTATCACATTTAGAAAAAAATCTTAAAGGAGTGAAAAGTTGCCTCTGAGATTGTTCTAGTCACTCGATTTTTTTCAGATTTTTTTTCCGAAATTTTTTTTTTTCATTGATTTTAGTCGAACCCCAGGTCTATAAATTTCCGTAATTTAAAAACTATGAGTTTTTTGACCAAAAGTCCAAGTACAAAAAAGTTTTATTTCTTCATTTTAAACATTTTTGAATTTTTTCAGATTTTTTTTCTCCGATGATGTTCATCATCATCGTCAACATCGGCGGATAAAAAAATTCGAAAAAAAATCTGAAAAAATTCCAAAACTTTTAAAATGAAGAAATAAAACTTTTTTGTCCTTGGACTTTTGGTGAAAAAACCCATAGTTTTTAAATTACGGAAATTGATAGACCTAGAGTGCGACCAAAATCAATGAAAAAAAAAAATTTCGGAAAAAAAAATCTGAAAAAAATCGAGTGACTAGAACAATCTCAGAGGCAACTTTTCACTCCTCTAAGATTTTTTTCTAAATGTGATAGTTTTCGTGTTACGCAGGAATTTCTGAATTCCGTCTTTTTTCGCCAAAAACATGATAACTTTTTCAAAAAAAATCGTAACGGGTTTTATAAAAAACGAAATTGAAGCTTGAGTTTTGCCTTTTCAAGATCCGGTCAGAGAAATTTGAAAAAAAAATTTCTACTGAAAACGCGGTCGCTCTGTAAAAAGGAAAAAAAAAGACGAAAAATGGTCGTTTTCAAAATGACGTCCTAGTCGTAAAAAAAATCGCAAAAATTTTTCAAAAAAAGCAAAATGAAATGGGATTTCTCCCCTTTAAAATGCCGTTTATTAAATTAATTTATCTACGTTATCGACGGAATAACATGAAAAAGAGTGTGGCAACTTTTTCCGACTTTTGTCCGGAAACTTTCCGACAGTAGTGTATACTAACACATAAATTGCAGGTTATGTTTCATTTCTGTTTTTATACGCGGTAATATGTATCGGTTATTATACGCGACAAAAGTCCATGCAATAACTATCGCCCTTCAGTGTGAAGAGTTGTTTAGGAATTAATAGGAATAATTCAAAGGGAACTCGAAGGGTTTCGTTAACACCGTCGACTTTTCACATCGAAATCACCATAACGTCTATTTTTCTTAATTTTATGCCACCACACCACCGTTTTTAATAAAGTGGATAGATATTATGCACTTCATTAGACGATAAACGGTTTTGTTATTTATTTGGCACTTCGTTATGTCGAAACTCCGTTCGTTTATACCATCAAAAACTGACGCAGATGGTTGTACAATATATAGATATAGTCATAAAAATACTCCACGAAAGAAAATGATAAAATTAACTAATCCACCACGAATTTATCTAGCCCACGGTACACACATCTCGAACTTCTCACTGACAAAACAACATTTTACCGATCACATTTTCCTTGGTTATAGCGGCGAGGTGTGACATGCTACGACACCGCCGTGAAGTTAGACACGGCGGTGTCGTAGCATGTCACACCTCGCCATGAGGCCTTTGATGGTGTTATATACAGACACGTCAAAAACTTGAATGTGTTAGTAGTTTTTGCATAATGTTGACCCTGTGCAAAGTTTATTCTCAGCAAATAAGCCACGAATCATGCTGATTTTGGGCTCAATCGAAAGAGAATTTCTTAATTAGTCTCCAGTTCAATTTTGAAGGCATCACATGGCTCCTGAACTTTGTAATTAATCTAAATGCCATGCCAAATTTACCCCCACCATCGCGAATCGTTTCATTCAGAGAAAGTATAGTCTCGGCGAGCCTCGGGCCAGCAGACGACAGAGCTGTCAATGTACTTGTCCCGAGACTCTACCGAGTCTCTTGATACGGACTTCAAACCGATATCGAAACAAACAATTGATTGCGGTTGCAAATAATAACTTGTTAATTTTTTGTTTATCTGCAATTTACCGTTTTTTTAAGCGGTAAAAAAAAAAAAAATACGCTAGCATTATTATTTAAAAATGCTAGCGTATTTTTTTATGAGATCTTTTTCATAGAGGGCAATATAATGAACAACTTCTATTTGAAAATTTGTTTTGATAGGACGCGTTCCAAAAGTGTTAATTTAAAAAAACCGATTTTTTTTCAATAAATGTTTATTGCTAAAATGCAGAATGGATTTTCACGAAAACTCAGGGCTATATTCCAATGGGTCCAAACAACCTACAAAAAAATTTGCTGACCCCTGCACCTCTTGAATAAAACTTTTCCTAAGGTGACTGGACTATATATTACTTTCAGTCCGGCAAAAAAACGACCGGTCTATCCAAAAATTTTGACGGCAGTGTGTGTTTGAGATTTCCTGTTTTTCATAGTGTCAAAAAATTTCAGGGCTTACCAGGAAGGTGCATTCAAACCTTGGCGACGATTTGTCGACTTATCAGTTTAGCGAATTTGCACATGTGCTTTCCACCGTCAAGATATTGGAGTAAAAGTTCTTCGACATCGGTTCTGACTCCTAGTCCATACGTTGAGGTATATTTTGGTACGTTTCTTCATTAGCCAAATTGTTCTTCTGCTTGATAATTGGATATCGAATACACTAATTCGTAATGAATTAGTGTATTGAATTAGTGAATGAAAAGCATTTTAAATAATTTTTATTATTTTTACAGGAAAAATATTACTTCCTGTCTTGCAAGTGGTTGATGATCATACGATAACAAATATGATAATAAAAATAATGTGTGAAGCGTGGCTTGACTATATTTACTTACATCGTATCAAATTTAGGTAAGTGGATATTTTTTTTTAACACCAGGAATCAGAAGACAAGTCAACACTTTGACGTAGCATACTAAAAAGAACGAAACAGGACGTGCCCAGCTGCGCTTTTATACATTTAAATATTATGATTTTCGAACGGTTCATGTTGTCAAATTGCACACACAGAAGAATAAGAGTAGTAAGGCTAGGCCAGTTTCAACTAAAGGATTTCTGGGGGAGTGAATTAGCTGGAAAGGATATCCAGAGCTTGCTAAGGGAGAGTGGAGGCACGGAGATAACCAGGGGATCTCTTGAATGCAGCAAACCTGTTTATCCCTTAGAAGCATACATTTTTCCTTACGTGCAGTCAACTCAAAATTTTGTACTCGGGGGTTTCTGGGGTCGCTGATTACAAATCTGCACTTAAAATTTGGAAATTCAAGATGGCGGATCCAATATGGCGGACCAAAAATACAAAAAATCGTTTGATGAAAGCAAAAGCTGGTACTCGGGGGTTTTCGGGGTCGCTGATTACAAATTTGCACTAAAAATTTGGAAATTCAAGATGGCGGATCCAATATGGCGGACCAAAAATACAAAAAATCGTTTGATGAAAGCAAAAGTTTGTACTCGGGGGTTTTCGGGGTGGCTGATTACAAATCTGCACTTGAAATTTGGAAATTCGAGGTGGCGGATCCAATATGGCGGACTGAAAATGCAAAAAATTGTTTGATGAAAGCGAAAGTTTGTACTCGGGGGTTTTCGGAATCGTTGATTACGAATGTGAAGTTAAAATTTCAAAATTTTCAATTCACCCTGGCGGATCAGCAAGTCTCTGGAAAAAATCCTGAAAAAAGTCACAATTGGGACTCAGGATTTGGGACTTTATTGGACAAGTAAGACTCACTTGTGAGTCCCAAATGGGACTTTTTCCTCTCCCTCGGTGCGAAACGGGAATTTTGTTTAAGGTCAGTCGCAAAAAAAGACCCTGCTTGGGACTCTGACTCCTGATTTGGGATTCATGACGTCACAGAAAAAAGTTCAATTAGGGACTTATTTTGCGTCTTACTTGTCCACTTAAGTCCCGAGTCCCAATTGGAACTTTTTTCGAATTTTTTTGGGACTCGCTGATTCGTCAGGGCAAGACTGCGGATTCAAGATAGCGGCCTCTGATTTCTTGTATTTTCACTCGTATGCTCATAAAACTTGACATGCAGGGGTTTTTGGGGTCGCTGATAATGAATCTGACATCTGATTACGAATGTCCATATCCAAGATGGTGGATTCAAGATGGCAGCCACTGATTTCTTGTATTTTCACTCGGATGCTCATGAAACTTGACATACAGAGGTTTCTGAGGTAGCTGATAACACCGGCACACAAAAAAAAAGTGGTCTGTACATTTGACCAGACCCACCCATCTCTATGTATTTCGATGCGCTGAATTCGAATCTGAGGTCCGTTTGGATCGTACACCCCCAAAATTTTGAGTAAATTGCGAAAAACCGAAAAAAATTGCAAAAAATCGCGAAAAACTGCAATTATGGGGATGAAAAAAAAATTTTGGACCTGAATCGAGCATGATTTTCATGTTTTTTGATCCGCTGAATCTGAATCCGAAGTTTATTTGGCCCCGCAACTCTCCAAAATTAGAGTAAATTGCGAAAAACCGAAAAAAATTGCAAAAAATCGCGAAACACTGCAGTTATGGAGGTGAAAAAAATTTTGTGGACCTGAAGTGAGTATAATTTTCGTGTAGTTTGATCCACCGAATCTGAATCCAAAGTTCATTTGGCCCCTCAACCCTTCAAAATTAGAGTAAGTCGCGGAAAACCGAAAAAAATTGCAGTTATAAAAATTGAAAAAAATTTATCAAACACGATTATGTACGTTTCTTGTATATTTTGATGCGTGGAATACAAGTTTAGAATCTGATGATTTCAAACATTCACAAATCTACAAAAAATCGTAAAAAATAGCAAATGATGAGAAGGTAGGAAACGATCTTCATGGATTTCAAACTGTTCTTCGTTTGTATCGAATATTGTTCATTTTCCCCCCGCGTTGAGGCTTTCCGCCTATTACAGGGTCGGCCCGGGTCAGTAGCCAGTCCCCCCTGGGGGTCTGGTCCGGATCAGTAACCAGGCCCCCATGCGGCCGCATCCGACTTCCCCCTCTGTAGCGCATTCGCCATGGCACTCGATTCCATGGGCACAGGGAAACTGCGGAAAACCCGTGCCACTACAGCCGGCCCTGGGTTCGCTTCACGGTACCGGAGCTACGTCACGCCTTGTCGCGAGAATGTAAACACGAACTACAGCTGTATACATGTGACATACACATGTACAGGTACTTGCGTATGCCTCATATATACATCTGGAGCTGGTCACGTTCATATTTAATTCTCGCGAAAAGGCTACGGGACCGGGAATCGAACCAAGGACCTCCCGACGCTCTGGCTTAGAGGCAAGCACGCTAACCACTAGACCACAGCACCGGTCGTTTGTATCGAATACTTTTGTCTTCAAATGATCTACGCAGCGGGTTCCTTTTTCGTTTCCTATTTTCTCTCGGTATTTCTCTTTTTAACGTCCAGCAAAAATCTGCCATCATGTTGATATTCTAATTTCCTTGATACCTACTTTCTATTTCACTTATGTCTTGATGAAATCGTTCTCCTTGTTCTTCACTGTAGTCTCCAAGATTTCCAGAAAAATAGTCGAGGTGAGAATGTAGAAAGTGCAATTTAAGATTTATCAAGCGACCCAAATTTTTGTGATTTTCCAGCAACTCTCCAACGAAAGTTTTATAATTGTCGCTTTTATTATTTCCCAACAACTTTTGTGAAACATTTTTAAAACTTACCCAAGCTACTCTCTCATTGTTGTTCATTTTTTCAACGAAATTTGCGTCCTTAAATAAAGTCCGAATTTCCGAAAAACACATATGCACTTATTTTAAAAGCTCCCGCGATTAAAAGAGACTTACGAAAATTTACAGATTGTATTGGATGAAATGAAGTATTTGGAACATCAATGGAAAGTTTGTGGTGATCTAAAAATTGCAACACTGCTTTTAGGTCAGCAATCGGGCTTTACAAAATGTCCATGCTTTTTATGTTTGTGGGATATTAGGGACAGAAAAAATCACTACGATAAGAAAGAATGGCCAACGAGAGCAAAATTTGATCCAGGTACTCAAATTGTTATACGAACACAATTGATTGATCCTTCTAAATATTTGCTACCACCACTGCATATGAAACTAGGTCTCATGAAACAGTATGTCAAAGCTCTGGATACAGATGGCGGTTGTTTCCAGTATTTAAGAGTAAAGTTTCCTGCAATAAGTGATGCAAAGTTAAAAGAGGGAATTTTCGATGGACCCCAAATTCGGACTTTATTTAAAGGACGCAAATTTCGTTGAAAAAATGAACAACAATGAGAGAGTAGCTTGGGTAAGTTTTAAAAATGTTTCACAAAAGTTGTTGGGAAATAATAAAAGTGAGAATTACAAAACTTTAGTTGAAGAGTTGCTGGAAAATCACAAAAATTTGGGTCGCTTGATAAATCTTAAATTACACTTTCTACATTCTCACCTCGACTATTTTTCTGGAAATTTTGGAGACTACAGTGAAGAACAAGGAGAACGATTTCATTAAGACATAAGTGAAATAGAAAGTAGGTATCAAGGAAATTAGAATATCAACATGATGGCCGATTTTTGCTGGACGTTAAAAAGAGAAATACCGAGAGAAAATAGGAAACGAAAGAGGAACCCGCTGCGTAGATCATTTGAAGACAAAAGTATTCGATACAAACGAAGAACAGTTTGAAATCCATGAAGTTCGTTCCCTACCTTCTCATCATTTGCTATTTTTTACGATTTTTTGTAGATTTGTGAATGTTTGAAATCATCAGATTCTAAACTTGTATTCCACGCATCAAAATATACAAGAAACGTACATAATCGTGTTTGATACATTTTTTTCAATTTTTATAACTGCAATTTTTTTCGATTTTCCGCGACATAATCTAATTTTGAAGGGTTGAGGGGCCAAATGAACTTTGGATTCAGATTCGGTGGATCAAACTACATGAAAATTATACTCACTTCAGGTCCACAAAATTTTTTTCACCTCCATAACTGCAGTTTTTCGCGATTTTTTGCAATTTTTTTCGGTTTTTCGCAATTTACTCTAATTTTGGAGAGTTGCGGGGCCAAATAAACTTCGGATTCAGATTCAGCGGATCAAAAAACATGAAAATCATGCTCGATTCAGGTCCAAAAATTTTTTTTCATCCCCATAATTGCAGTTTTTCGCGATTTTTTGCAATTTTTTTCGGTTTTTCGCAATTTACTCAAAATTTTGGGGGTGTACGATCCAAACGGACCTCAGATTCGAATTCAGCGCATCGAAATACATAGAGATGAGTGGGTCTGGTCAAATGTACAGACCACTTTTTTTTTGTGTGCCGGTGTTATCAGCTACCTCAGAAACCTCTGTATGTCAAGTTTCATGAGCATCCGAGTGAAAATACAAGAAATCAGTGGCTGCCATCTTGAATCCGCCATCTTGGATATGGACATTCGTAATCAGATGTCAGATTCATTATCAGCGACCCCAAAAACCCCTGCATGTCAAGTTTTATGAGCATACGAGTGAAAATACAAGAAATCAGAGGCCGCTATCTTGAATCCGCAGTCTTGCCCTGACGAATCAGCGAGTCCCAAAAAAATTCGAAAAAAGTTCCAATTGGGACTCGGGACTTAAGTGGACAAGTAAGACGTAAAATAAGTCCCTAATTGAACTTTTTTCTGTGACGTCATGAATCCCAAATCAGGAGTCAGAGTCCCAAGCAGGGTCTTTTTTTGCGACTGACCTTAAACAAAATTCCCGTTTCGCACCGAGGGAGAGGAAAAAGTCCCATTTGGGACTCACAAGTGAGTCTTTTTCGGTTTTTCGCAATTTACTCTAATTTTGGAGAGTTGCGGGGCCAAATAAACTTCGGATTCAGATTCAGCGGATCGAAATACATGAAAATCATGCTCGATTCATGTCCAAAAAATTTTTTTCATCCCCATAATTGCAGTTTTTTGCGAATTTTTGCAATTTTTTTCGGTTTTTCGCAATTTACTCAAAATTTTGGGGGTGTACGATCCAAACGGACCTCAGATTCGAATTCAGCGTATCAAAATACATAGAGATGGGTGGGTCTGGTCAAATGTACAGACCACTTTTTTTTTGTGTGCCGGTGATTAAACTTTATTCGTCACGTACCATCAGACGGTATATACTTTGACGGTTTTTATCCCGTCCGTCTCTTAAAACATCGCGAACGAAACACTTTTTAACTCCCGACTGCCCACTCGGGCAAAAGCCGGGAGTGATGTGTTTGACCGCGATCAGCTGATTTTCACGAATTTTTAAAGCAGAATGTTTGTTGAAATGCCGAAAAATTACTTGACCAAATTTGAGAAAAAGGTTCTGTTACCAGTGGACGTGATTTGGAGTCGAAATTCGATACGATTGCTTGTATATTTGAAGAATAATTATAAAAACAAAAAATAACCGTTCAACCATATCGACACAACAATAGGTGATGCCGCCATAACTATTTCACTCGCAACATGTGCGCCATACTTCACTCGGTTGGTTGTGACCGATAGGTTGTTGCTGTGACACATTGGTTCATTGTGTTATTATTTGTATTATTATTCAATCATATTCATTATTAATTATATTTAAAATAATTAATTAAAAAATGATGAACTTTGTAATATTTTTATTTAGTCATGAAATTGCCGTTGAACAGAAATAATGCTTAAAATCGCTAAAATCCCCTCACGGGGAAAAAAACGTGGACAAGTACATTGGTGGTCCCTTGTTTCCCTGTGATATAAAAAAAAATCCAAAACGACGCTTGGAAGAATAAACAAATAGTTACAAAATAAGTTGAGATCTGTTGAAATATACGTAGCCAAATACGGGAAGCTTTACTGCGTTTCAATAGATTTTCAAATACGGTTTCATGTTGATAGAAGAAATAATAAAGTTTGGAAATTAAACTATGGTACCAACCAAATTGCAAACGTAAAAAAATTAAATTGTAAAAAAATTCTGAACGAAGTACTTGGCGAGGATTTTTTCATGAAATTAGCGTAGTGTATAGATCATGATCACGAACTCGCCAAGTACTTCGTTCAGCATTTTTTTACAATCTAATTTTTTTACGTTTGCAATTTGGTTGGTGGCATAGTTGAATTTCCGAACTTTATTATTTTTTCTATCAACATCAAACCGTATTTGAAAATTTATTGAAACGCAGTAAAGCTTCCCGTATTTGGCCACGTATATTTCGACAGATCTTAACTCATTTTGTAACTTTTTTTCATTTTGTAACGGGGAAAAAAACGTGGACAAGTACATTGGTGGTCCCTTGTTTCCCTATGATATTAAAAAAAATCCAAAACGCCGCTTAGAAGAATACAAAAAAAGTTACAAAATACATAAGTTAAGATCTGTTGAAATATACGTGGCCACATACGGGAAGCTTTACTGCGTTTGAATAAATTTTCAAATACGGTTTGATGTTGATAGGAAAAATAATAAAGTTCGGAAATTCAACTATGTCACCAATTAAATTGCAAACGTGAAAAAATTAGATTGTAAAAAAATTCTGAACGAAGTACTTGGCAAGGATTTTTCCATGAAATTAGCGTAGTGTATAGATCATGATCACGAACTCGCCAAGTAAAATCCCCGTGAGGGGATTTTACTCGCCAACTAAAATCCCCGTGAGGGGATTTTAGCATATAATTATATTTTCCAGACAATCTGATGCTATTTATACGGTGCTAGCTTCGATTCAATATTACTGTACTGAAAACTGCGTGAAATCGTCCCAAAAAACAATTATAAACATTGCAACATACTGTAACGGTACGTTTTACGAGACCACGCCGTTACGCGTGAATTCGAGCTTCTCATATAGTAAAGGAGCGGGCATGAAAGAAAAACAAAAGCAAGACAGAGATTTAGTAACAAAAAAAACAACAAAACTTTTATTCAATGTTGTGTGAGTGGTTTTGATTTCATTAACGTTTTAACACATGTTATGTTTCTGATATTTTCCTTAAGTTCTGCTATGTAACAAACCGAATAGACTCTTAACAAAATTTGATATTTCATTCCCGCACGCAAATGGTTTTTAAAATTGTGTTCGCCAGTAAATAATTCACATCATTGATTTTAATTAATTTGCTTAATAAATAATTTTTAAAAAGCAACAAATTTTTCAAATAATAATTCCGCAAAATCAGTCCGCGAGCAATTGATATAATAAAATAAACTTCGCCAAAAACAAATTTCGCAATCGATTTCGCAAATGAAATTAATGAATCTCGCAAATAAATTTAATAAATCTCGCAATTAAATAAGTTTTGCAATTTGATAGCTTCGCAATAATTTACGCAGTTACACAAGCAATAAATCCGCAATTAATTCCGCAAACAAACAAAATAAACTTTTCAAGTTCTTTTAATCAATTAATCGCAAATCATCCCGAAATTAAATATCTCTAACGTCCCTGAGCTAAATGAGAGCGGTTGAGCGGTTAATCAATCAGTCGTGGTTCTTTTGCAAAATTCGAGAAAGAAAAGTAAGTTTTATCATACTGCTCAGAGAGTAAAGAATGATTGGAATATCCGGAATCTTAGAACAGAACGTCCCCGAACTGCCCCAGCCCTCCAGATACGGCAAGGTAGGAAGAATAAGGTTATGGGAAATCTATCAGGGTTCTTGAGACCAAACGGAATCGCAAGGTCCCCCCCCCCGAACTAGATCGGATACACACAGGAAAAATCTGGTTTTCACACGGAATCGCATGAAACCCGCCCTCTTCACTGCGGTGGATATTATTTTTCTCGTTTCTCTGAGAGTATCGTCTTTATTTAGTACGACTGATTGATTGTAATTGCGTAATGCGGATCTGAGGTGCTCAATCACAAGACCGGCTAGTGTATTGCGTAAGCGGATCTAGCGTGGTAGGGGCTAGATCAGCGGTTTGCGTATGCTGTTTGCGTATGCGGGTCTAGCGTGATGAGGACTAGACTGGCCTCGAGGCCTCTGCGTTCGCCCTTCTTATACCCGCGAGAACAATAGAAAATAATAATAACAATTGTGGCGGAATTCGTTAACGATTCTTATTCGCTCTTTAGGATGATCTTAAACCCGATTATTTTCTCTAAAATCCTTGATTGGTTGTTGTTTAGTCTTATTAGAGCACTATTGGTCAATTTTCTGAGATATAATCCCTGTTGCTAATGAGAATCAATGTTTTTTCTTATTCGCTACTCGAGAAAATTTTTTATTGGCCGATTTTTGTGATTGGCTACTTCGAGCATGATTGAAAAAGCGCGCGAGCTTGTTTGAATTTGAATTTCCGACTTACATTCGTTTGATAAAATTTTCTTTAATTATTTCCGTGTTTTACTCTGAGATTTGTACGATTGTATGTGAAGAACGTTTCTGAGAGCGATGCTTTCGATAATTTATGCGAAGCGTTAAGTTTTTTAAATAAATTTTAATGAAAACCATTTCACGTTTGATCCATGCCGCATCGGTCGATATACGGGCCCGGACGCTGGCGCCGCGGTTGGTCGATATGCGAACTTGCGCTCTACTGCGTCGGTACATTGACGTGCGGTGTCGTTCGTCTCAATACATTTTTCAACATCAAAGTACTCTGAATTATTTCGATTTTCGCCAGGCTGTAGAGAGTGCTGGAAGTTCGGGCCAAAAAAGTCCTTTGGGGAAGTCATTCTAGACATCGAAAACTATTTTCAGCTAAATTTTTGTAACGATTGAAGTTGATAGAAATTTGTAGTGCAAGGTCAAAGTTAGCGATTTTGCGTAAAATTTGAAAAATGAGCAACTTTGAAATGAAGTATCTCTAGGCTTTTTTACGCAATCGAAATGTTTGGCATGACTCGCTTTAGAGGTATGGAAAATGAAAAAAAAAATGAGCCGTGTTAGAAGTAAATTAGGCTATAAATAAATTTGTAGCGTCAATTTGAAAATTGCCATTTTATTGAAATTTTCGATGCATTTAACTTGGTCGCAATGAAAAACCTTTTGGTTTGGACAGCGGAAATTTTTTTTCTATAAACCAGATGGTATAGTAAAGGAAAAGTAACTAATATTATTTCATTTGAACGTAAGGTCTTTGTGAGGCATCATTTTAAAACTAGGCAAAAAATGGACATTTTTAGACCTTTATAAGGCTCGTTCTCATGACCTTGAGCACTTAGAGAGTTGAAATTTGGTATTTGGGGATAGTTTTCAAGGTACCTCGAAGCACTCAATTTGTAGCAAATTCGAAAGACCCCTCCCGAGAAAATGTGCGAAATTCAATGGATCTACTCACAAAAAATCGTTTGATGAAAGCGAAAGTTGGTACTCGGGGATTTCCGGAGTCGCTGATTACGAATGTGAAGTTAGAATTTCAAAATTTCCAATCCAAGATGGCGGATTCAAGATAGCGGCCACTGATTTCTTGTATTTTCACTCATATGTCAAGTTACACTCATGAAACTTAAAATACAGAGGTTTTTCGGGTCGCTGATAATGAATCTGACATCTGATTTCCAAAAGTCCATGTCCAAGATGGCGGATTCAATATGGCGGCAAACATCAGAAATCATTGATTTCTGACATTTTCACTCGTATGCTCATGAAACTTGGTCGGCAAGGGTTTTCGTGGTCACTGATAATGAATCCCTGACCTGTCAGCGGACCCAAAGAATCCGTCCGGTAGGGACAAAATTGGACTAACAAGTGTTGGGTCCGCGGACCAAATGTCCACTTCCGGTTTGTAGTCCGTGGACCGTTCAGTGGTCGGTCCGGCTAGCCCCCCGCGGACTGTTCAGCTAGCCCCCCTTTTTAGTCCGCGGACCGTGTAGACCCGGTTCGCGGACCGTGTCGGATATCCCTGTAGGAAAGTCCGCGGACCGTGTTTACACGGTCCACGGACTGCTCGGCTGTCCCACTGGGACAGTCCGCGGACCGATTAGTGGTACAAAACGGTCAGTCGTAACGACTGAAATATTTTAGTCGCAACTACTCATCTTGGGGGCCGGCCCACCGGTCGTTACGACTGAAATATTTCAGTCGCAACGACTCAATGTGGGGCCAACCTGTCGGTCGTTACAAATTAAAGTTCTTGGTCGTAACGACTCGTCCTGGGGCCAACTTGTTGGTCGTTACGACTGAAATATAAGCGAAAAATGTTACACATGGAGAATTCCCCATTTCGTAACAAAGTTCGACACTCTCGTACGACAAAAATTCGTGAAGAGCTTTGGATAGGTTATGTGATTCGGCTATATGCCAGATCGCAGGAGCACAGGCGAAGCAACGTCGACAATATATAATCGCCAGGGGTGCAATGCGCGAACGGGAAATTCTATTCCCTGCGCGGCGCTGCGGCCGAAAAACGAAGCTTAGCAAAACGAAAACGACGCCCAACCCTTGCACAATTGCAGTGGAGTAAGGACCGTGGGAGTAAGCCTGGGTGCTGAGCTTCGTTTTTCGGCCGCAGCGCCGAGCAGGGAAAAGAATTTCCCGTTCGCGCATTGCACCCCTGGCGATTATATATTGTCGACGTTGCTTCGCCTGTGCTCCTGCGATCTGGCATATAGCCGAATCACATAACCTATCCAAAGCTCTTCACGAATTTTTGTCGTACGAGAGTGTCGAACTTTGTTACGAAATGGGGAATTCTCCATGTGTAACATTTTTCGCTTATATTTCAGTCGTAACGACCAAGAACTTTAATTTTTAACGACCGACAGGTTGGCCCCACATTGAGTCGTTGCGACTGAAATATTTCAGTCGTAACGACCGGTGGGCCGGCCCCCAAGATGAGTCGTTGCGACTAAAATATGGACCGTGTAAACACGGTCCGCGAACTTTCCTACAGGGATATCCGACACGGTCCGCGAACCGGGTCTACACGGTCCACGGACTAAAAAGGGGGGCTAGCTGAACAGTCCACGGGGGGCTAGCCGGACCGACCACTGAACGGTCCACGGACTATAAACCGGAAGTGGATATTTGGTCCGCGGACCCAACACTTTTTTAGTCCAATTTTGTCCCTACCGGACGGGCGAGTCCGTGGACTAGTTTTAAGAAGTCCGCTGACATGCCAGGGATCTGACATCTGATTTCCAAAAGCCCATATGCAAGATGGTGGATTCAAGATGGCGGCCACTGATTCCCAACATTTTCACTCGTATGCTCATGAAACTTGGCATGTAGGGGCTTTTGGGATCGCTGATAACGAATCTGACATCTGTTTTCCAAAATTCTATATCCCGGATGTCAAATTCATTACACCGGCACACAAAAAAAAGGATATATTAAGGACGCAAATTTCGTTGAAAAAATGAACAACAATGAGAGAGTAGCTTGGGTAAGTTTTAAAAATGTTTCACAAAAGTTGTTGGGAAATAATAAAAGCGACAATTATAAAACTTTCGTTGGAGAGTTGCTGGAAAATCACAAAAATTTGGGTCGCTTGATAAATCTTAAATTGCACTTTCTACATTCTCACCTCGACTATTTTTCTGGAAATCTTGGAGACTACAGTGAAGAACAAGGAGAACGATTTCATCAAGACATAAGTGAAATAGAAAGTAGGTATCAAGGAAATTAGAATATCAACATGATGGCAGATTTTTGCTGGACGTTAAAAAGAGAAATACCGAGAGAAAATAGGAAACGAAAAAGGAACCCGCTGCGTAGATCATTTGAAGACAAAAGTATTCGATACAAACGACCGGCGCTGTGGTCTAGTGGTTAGCGTGCTTGCCTCTAAGCCAGAGCGTCGGGAGGTCCTCGGTTCGATTCCCGGTCCCGTAGCCTTTTCGCGAGAATTAAATATGAACGTGACCAGCTCCAGATGTATATATGAGGCATACGCAAGTACCTGTACATGTGTATGTCACATGTATACAGCTGTAGTTCGTGTTTACATTCTCGCGACAAGGCGTGACGTAGCTCCGGTACCGTGAAGCGAACCCAGGGCCGGCTGTAGTGGCACGGGTTTTCCGCAGTTTCCCTGTGCCCATGGAATCGAGTGCCATGGCGAATGCGCTACAGAGGGGGAAGTCGGATGCGGCCGCATGGGGGCCTGGTTACTGATCCGGACCAGACCCCCAGGGGGGACTGGCTACTGACCCGGGCCGACCCTGTAATAGGCGGAAAGCCTCAACGCGGGGGGAAAATGAACAATATTCGATACAAACGAAGAACAGTTTGAAATCCATGAAGATCGTTTCCTACCTTCTTATCATTTGCTATTTTTTACGATTTTTTGTAGATTTGTGAATGTTTGAAATCATCAGATTCTAAACTTGTATTCCACGCATCAAAATATACAAGAAACGTACATAATCGTGTTTGATAAATTTTTTTCAATTTTTATAACTGCAATTTTTTTCGGTTTTCCGCGACTTACTCTAATTTTGAAGGGTTGAGGGGCCAAATGAACTTTGGATTCAGATTCGGTGGATCAAACTACACGAAAATTATACTCACTTCAGGTCCAGAAAATTTTTTTCACCTCCATAACTGCAGTTTTTCGCGATTTTTTGCAATTTTTTTCGGTTTTTCGCAATTTACTCTAATTTTGGAGAGTTGCGGGGCCAAATAAACTTCGGATTCAGATTCAGCGGATCAAAAAACATGAAAATCATGCTCGATTCAGGTCCAAAAATTTTTTTTCATCCCCATAATTGCAGTTTTTCGCGATTTTTTGCAATTTTTTTCGGTTTTTCGCAATTTACTCAAAATTTTGGGGGTGTACGATCCAAACGGACCTCAGATTCGAATTCAGCGCATCGAAATACATAGAGATGGGTGGGTCTGGTCAAATGTACAGACCACTTTTTTTTTTGTGTGCCGGTGTAATAATAGAGGCACTTCCTGAACCCAATGTGAAGATTTTATACTTCCAGTCGTTCACGCTCATTTCTTTCTTAAATTTAATACCCATTATTATTTAGAATTATTATTTAAATTCTTGATTTTTACCTTCCGTACAATCGGGTGACAGCAAATCACCTAATTATTTGTTTCATTATATCTCATTTCGAATTTATTAATTTCTTTTCTTCCACCAAGTTGAAGTAGCGTCCCATCTGAACATAGAACTGCCGAGTCTCTTGATTTATCTGGAAAATCATTCTTAGTACCGTGCGTCTGCGTATGTGTGTGCCTAAGCCTGCGTGGGTCTGTGCGTGCATGGTCTCCCAACATTCTGATGTCTTTTTCTTTTTCTGTCTCGAGTGAATTACTCTCGGTTGTAATTATTATAAACAGAAAAATATTGGAAAATGTTTCGGCAGAGTGGTTGGTCCGGTGAATAAGGTCTCGGATCGCAAGTCATGGATTTCACGTTCGGATCCTGGCCAGAACACTAATCAAAATATAGTAGTTTTCAAGTGTTTTGACTGTAATTCCGGGTGGTTCGGACTCCACCTTGATAATTGCACGGCCAAATAACCGAATAAAATGATGGCCATGCTCGAGCGTACGCGCATTGCCACCCGAGGGGGTCAGTCAAGGACCGACTGTATCAGCAAGGTTTTCTACAGTTTGCCTTAGCTCTCGGCAAACGTGATACAGTTAGGGAGAAGTCAGCTGAAGTCGTACAGGGAGGGGGAAAAATGAGAAAATGGAATAGGCGCATAAAAATCGCTAAGGGTATACGCAGGGATAATATTTTTTTTTTTTTTTTTTATGATGGACAATGTTTCAATGTTCAAGTTTATTTGAATCTCAAAATTACGAGATTAGATGTGAACGTAATTTTTGGCGATGACACACTAACGATAAAATTGATGGTACAACAAAGAAGCCATATAGTCATTTATTTACAGCGAACGGGGTGCTTTCCAGTTACTAGCAGATTTTTCCTCTGTTGATACCTGGGTCATGGCGTGCCCAATTCTATCGCCAAATATCGGGAATCACTTGCTGAAAAACGAAGCATTACGACGTTGTGAAGGAGTTGGGCGACTGTTATTGCGCAATCCTGGTGAAGCAATTAATATGAACAAACATTTGGGTAAGTGTGATTATAAAATCGATGACCGAAAAAACAAGAAATCTAATTACCACTTCGATCATATATTTCAGCACTAAGTACAGTGGGAAATAGTTCAAGTGAATCTTCAGGATTAGACAGAATGCCCGCTGAAATGTACGTTCCAAATCAAGAGCAATGGCTTGAACTCCGGGCACCAAAAATATATGATTTGTGTTCTACTGAATAATAAAAAAGCGTACCAAATTACAATCATAATGGTAGTACGTGGGGCTATCGAAAATGGATTTACATTCTTTTTCTGTATATCCAATATCACAAAATTTTGATCTTCCGTCATGTCTAGAAAAACGTGAGGGAAACGTTTGAGAGTAGTAGGAATATGTCGGTTCTGACTCATTTTTCACAGGTGGGTGCCAGAGTTTGGTGAGGGGAGGATCTCTGACGAAGGCAACCTCCGGGGTCACACGGGAGCGAGGACCCAATTTTCGTGAAAATGTAGAAACTTTTTCTCCCCGCGGTTTGGGCGCTTAGCGCGGGAAATGTCTCGCCGCTGAAGGGATTAACGAAAGATGAGCTTGAATCGATTTCCAAGGCTATGCTTTGACATGCGTCTTGACTTTGACTATGCGTGTGACAACGAGATACAATCATATCATAAGTGTTATGATCATTTTAATCCACCGTGGTTGCGAACGCATATTGATGCTGCTGGACCTATACGCCGAAATAGTTAAAAGTGTTTTAAAATGGAAGAATTGGTGAATATCTATGCAATTCAATGCATGAAAAGTCCACGAATAACTGCATCAGAGGAACTACAAATTATACCGCCAACGATGATTTAAAAATACTTCGGTGATTTTACGGATCCTTTGTGGGATCGCTTGCCAGAATATTATAAATCGGATAGCAAAATTATGTCATACCGGCCCTGCATAGAACATTGGAACACACCATCGACAGGAGACCGTATCGACGGTTCCATAACCCTACGTCGTAACTGCAGAGTGTTGTAAGAGCGTTGAACATGTTAAATTTATTTATTAAGAACGTCGAACATTCAATTTCAATAAGATCCTGAGACGTATGGAAACTATTGGGGGAATACTGGAAAACTCAGAATGAAATAAATCGGGGGAGATTGGAACAGCGTCTAGTTTCATGAAATGTGAATTGTTCATCAAGAAAATAAATTTTTGATAATAAAAACGATGTATCGTGAAGGAGGCGATGGAGGAGGAGGGAGGAAAAGGTAGTTTTGTATAAATGAATTGGTTAAAAATCATTATAAAAACCCAAAAGTTCCCCTAGGGAAAAAAAGGTCAGGACAAGTACATTGACGGTTGCTTCTTTCCTGATGATATCGAAACAAGTGTGGAAAAAAAATTTTCCATAAAATAAGAATTGTGAAAAAAATTCCATAAAAAAAAATCATGAACCTTGCTGGAAATTATTTCACCACAATTGAAAAAAAAATTACGAATTAGTAGAAAACGTATTTAAAATAAAAAAATTAATTTGTAATTATTTTGTAAAGTAGAAAAAAATTGAAATAGAATGTGAAAAAATGTTGAATAAACCACTCGAAATAATTGCGAACAAAAATAACCGAAAAATGTCGCTAGGATACATTTTAAAAACCGATGACCCATTTTTCTCATCTTATTCTAAAGGAGGATCGACTAAATGAGTTTAAAAAGTTTCCATCGAAGTTACGTGCAGCATTAAAATTTATGATATCATTTCGAGGACAAGTATTTATTGGTGATTCGGAATATTCATTTCTACGGGACGCATCAGAAACTTGAAAAAGTGGAAAAGAATCAAAAAAGTTATCATCTAATTGTAAGTTACGTGCAGCACTAAAAATTATGATATCAATTCGAGGACAAGTATTTTATTTTATCAGTAATTTGCAATTTTGCCATTATGAAACTATGTTTCCATAAGGGTTGAGAATACGTCCAGCTCAGGATGTCTGATCGAAATTACTAAAAATGAACAACCATAAAAAATCCCAAAATCTTGCTTTCCGAAAACTAGAACCATACCAACCCATTTTCATGAGTTACTTTGTGACAGCAGAAACGTATAAGAAATCTTTCTGCCCATGACTTTTTGGTAAAATGGCTGATTCAAAAAAATCACATCGAAGGGGAAGTCATTTGTTACTTTATGGTGGTAGAGACTTATAAGAAAATCGATTCGTCCCGTACTTTAAGAATCCCCTGATATCATTCACAACATTTGACGTCAATTGGATCGGTACAAATTATGTTTAAATACGTGTTAAAAGTACTTGTCCGGCCCATCACTTTTTATTCAAATTGCTCATTCAAATGAAAATCAAAGAAAAAGTTGAAATTATTGAACAGTAAACCAGCCGCTACCACGTCTCTTAATATAAGAAAAAAAATTTACTTTGAATTCCAGGAAACGCTCATGTCATACTCAACGTTTAATGATTTTAACCGGATCAAATTGTGTCCGCGAATGAACTCGAAAATTTCTTGAAATGCGACGTATTTTCAGTATAATGTTCTCAGCAATAATATAGGTTGTTTCTTATGTCGAATAGAATTTTCCCGTATATTATACGTTTCTGCTGTCACAAAGTAACTCATGAAAATGGGTTGGTATGGTTCTAGTTTTCGGAAAGCAAGATTTTGGGATTTTTTATGGTTGTTCATTTTTAGTAATTTCGATCAGACATCCTGAGCTGGACGTATTCTCAACCCTTATGGAAACATAGTTTCATAATGGCAAAATTGCAAATTACTGATAAAATAAAATACTTGTCCTCGAATTGATATCATAATTTTTAGTGCTGCACGTAACTTACAATTAGATGATAACTTTTTTGATTCTTTTCCACTTTTTCAAGTTTCTGATGCGTCCCGTAGAAATGAATATTCCGAATCACCAATAAATACTTGTCCTCGAAATGATATCATAAATTTTAATGCTGCACGTAACTTCGATGGAAACTTTTTAAACTCATTTAGTCGATCCTCCTTTAGAATAAGATGAGAAAAATGGGTCATCGGTTTTTAAAATGTATCCTAGCGACATTTTTCGGTTATTTTTGTTCGCAATTATTTCGAGTGGTTTATTCAACATTTTTTCACATTCTATTTCAATTTTTTTCTACTTTACAAAATAATTACAAATTAATTTTTTTATTTTAAATACGTTTTCTACTAATTCGTAATTTTTTTTTCAATTGTGGTGAAATAATTTCCAGCAAGGTTCATGATTTTTTTTTATGGAATTTTTTTCACAATTCTTATTTTATGGAAAATTTTTTTTCCACACTTGTTTCGATATCATCAGGAAAGAAGCAACCGTCAATGTACTTGTCCTGACCTTTTTTTCCCTAGGGGAACTTTTGGGTTTTCTATCACGTCTTTTTTCTCAAAACTTCCTCAATCTTGTTTTGATAGCAAAAGGACTTTGGTTTGAATTTCTATAAAATACTTTGTTAGTACATTTTTAAAGATTCTATGCTGATAGTACAAACATGTCTAACGTTAACATTCTATATTGAAAACTTGTATTGTCAGTAATAAAATATATCACACTATCGAAAGCTACTATTTATTAGTAAAATATTCAAATTACCAGTGGTAAATGTTTAAAAGATCAATGTACGCCACGGATAGAGCATTAAAGTTGAATCTAAAGTTTTCACATAATCCAAGCTTCATACAACGCCATCTTGGTTGGTTCATTACATTTCGAGTCCTTCAGGGCTAGCGATGAAGATATTGTTGAGAAAAGGGCAATTGAAGTCATCAACAATGAAAACGTACAAAGAGAGGATTAAAAGGTAAAAATTACCATTACCGTAATAGAAACTGGAGACGACCTTGAATGTTCGGTAAATTTTACCTTGCCCACTTTATATTTGGATGAAATTAAAATACAATCCCATCTCTATTACAAGGAAATCTATTTCGTTCTATATAAATATACACTATGCTCTATAGAATTTCGCAACCATTGAAGGTCGTCCACGGTATCTATATGGTAACGGTAACTTTTACTTTTTGATTTGCTCAATGTACATACTTGTGATATTTGAGTTTTGACAGAGACCCTAGATTTTCATTTGAATTAGCAATTTGATTAAAAAGTGATGGGCTGGACAAGTACTCCTGAAACGTATTAAAACATAATTCATTCCGATTGAATCGACGTCGAATGTCGTGCATGATACCAGGGTATTCTGAAATTCGGAGAAGAATATTTTCTTACAAGTTTCTGCTGCTTAAAAGTAACGCATGACTCCACCTTTAATTTGATTTCCATTTGAATTGCAATTTTAATATTAAAAGTTAATAATTTTGTTAAGTATTTTTAGTATACGTCGATGTTAATATCTTCTTAATCATCAAAAAATACTTGTCTTCGTATTGATATCATAATTGTTACAGCTGCACGCAACTGGGATGGTGACCTTTTTATTAATTTTTCAGTAAAGTAATTCTCCTAAGACAGCAATCATAAGAGGTTTTTTGCTCATCTCGATACGGCTGAGTTTTTAATCTCTCAATTCCTGTTTTGTTTCGTAGAAATAAATTTTCTGAATTACCAACAAATACTTGGGCTAGTATTGATATCATAAATTTTTCATGCAGCATGTAACTTGGATGGCGACCTTTTTCATTCATTTTTTGACTATTAATTCTTGTAAGGGACCAATTATACGTGGGTTATCGTCTCGATAACCTAACGCTTAAATGTTTTTTTAGATTCCTAAGATGTATCGAAAAAATCTTTTTTTTTTCGAATTCCACAAACAAATTTTTCCATATTATGCCAAAAGATGTAGTTAGCCAAAAGGAAAACTTGAAATAAATTTTTCGCGCCGGCGCACTGCGTGCTTCGATTGTCCATAAGAATGACACTTGAAAAAAAAACTCCGTTAGATATTGGTTTACATCGCGCGAAAAGAAATTTTCACAGATGTTCCGCTGATGTATTTTTGTATATAATAACAATCACTACAAGAAAAAAGTTTCTGGAGCGAAATAGTTCAGATCAACCGTTTATTAGTTATAACCGTTTAAAAATTAGGATGTATCGAAAATCCTTTTTTTTCCGAGCTCCACTAGCACTTTATTCATATTATGGCAAAAGATAATTTTCGAACTTTTTTTGTAGGGAATTTTATTCTATACAAAAATACGCGGCATATCTGTGAAAATGTTTTTTTAGGGCGATTCGAGACAACATCTAACATAACATAGTTTTTTTTTCAAGTTATTCTTACGGGAAATCGAAGCACGTGATGCGTCGGCCCGAAAAATTTTATTTCAAGTTCTCCTTTTGGCTAACTTGGTCTTTTGGCATGATAGGGAAAAAATTGCTTGTGGAGCTCGGAAAAAAGAGATTTTTTCGATACACCCTAATCTTTAAACGGTTTTAACTATTGAACGGTTGATCAAAGCTATTTGCCTCTAGAAACTTTTTTGGTAGTTTGTAGTCCACAAAAATACGTTGGCGGCATATCTGTGGGATTGTTTTTCGGTCGATGTGAAACAATATCTAACGGAGTTTTTTTTTACGCCTTATTCTTATGAAAAATCGAAGCACGTGGTGCGCCGGCCCGATGAATTTATTTCAAGCTTCTTTTCTCAAAATTTTCTTAAAAATAATCAGAATTCCGTAAAATTGACCAGGCAACTTTGGATTCTTGACTTTTTATCAAATAGGCTCGCTAGGTTGTCATGTGGTGGTTAATGGTAGCGTTATTAAAATGATTAGTAATTTGTCATTATTAATAAATTATTAATTACTAGCTCTATCATAAAGTTAACCAGCCAAAGTTAATTTTATGTAAAATGACTCCGATGACATGTTTTATCAATGTAGAGTTGTTTGGTGGTTATAAATTGACAAGTTACAACTTTTGTTATCACTAGTCATGAAATATTTTTTTTTATAAATTCAACATTCATTCAGCTGATAAAATAAACCCAGTCAGCCAAATATTTTTTTTTTCAACTAATTTTATTTCGCTGACCGTTATTCAATAGAAAATCGCTTGGTGGTGCTTGGTTGGTAATAAGTTTGACCATCATCTAATTAATCATTCAATAACATTTGAAAAAATTCAATGTTCAGTCAGCTGATAGAATAAACCCAGTAGGTCAAATGTTTTTTCTTCAACTAATTTTATTCCACCGACCGTTATTCTATAGGAAATCGCTTTGCGTTGCTTGTTTGGTAATTAGTTTTGCTACCATACTGATTTAACATATATTAACTCCAAGGCAAGCGATAAAAACGCTCTGATTGGTCGATTGAACGGAAATTTTTTTAACTTTTCGGCGTAAGACATAAAACGAGATCACATCGTACGATCACAGATACACAGATTTTTAAAGACTCAATTTCTCGTGAAATCGAAAGTAACAATTTGAGGATTTCGGATTTGACGGAATTGGCAGAAGATCGCATTTCAAAGCTCAAGAATAAGATTGTCTTTTTTGAGGAATTGATTACATAGAAACGTGTTTATTACTGAGCCTATAATAATGTATCATCGTTATCACGATAAAAGTCATTTTGGCAATGGTTTTTTTTACAACATTATTAAACAAACAAACTCAACGTAAAACGTAAAATCAAGTATTTACGTAAAGTATAGCAAAAGTGAAGTAAAAAGAATCATCACATGAAAGTAAAAAATGACGTTGTAAAGTTAAAGTAAAGTGCAGTAAACGAAAAATCAATTAACCAAATACAAGAGGAAATACATGATAGCGTGAAAACGGGGAAATCCTGCCACGTCCCATCATGTACTATGACCACTTGTTATCGACCGATGGTAATTTCCTCGAAATTATATTTTTTCTTATTATAATCACATTGATGAATGATACTCGATCTAGCTTTAGCTGACCCTGGGAACATTACTGATAATCAGATCATTATTTCTAGAAGTGCTGCGAGTGCTATATAAAATTGACCTCTCCATCTTGACTTTTGCCTGTCTTTAAATTTATAATGATTTTTGACGATAGCTTGTAAATGTTTGATCACTCAAAACATTTGTTCGATAATTTTCTTTGAATTAAGAAAAACCCCCTCGGGTTTGGTTACATACAGTATAGTATATACTAATCAAATACAGGGGGTTTCTTTCCCCTCACATCCTCCGGCCCGCTAACTAATCGTATATATACTATTCAAATACTATCCACCTATTTCCACCTATTGCTCCGCGCCGGGAAAATCAAACGTGGAGACTATTGAATTTTTTGGAAAAATAATGATCAAACAAACGTTCCAACAATATTATTTGTTTCAAACGAATGATTGCCAATCGATTGGCGTTTGCAAAAATCAAATTGAACTAATATTTAAAAAGTTGCGGCTAACTCAACGCCATCTTTTGTTTTGTTTGTTTGTTAAAAAGTAATGACAAATGTTTAAATTGATCTAACATTCACAAACTATCGACAGACAATCATTATGAAAAAAGGCAAAAGCCATGATCGAGAGACCGATATTACATACCTACTTGCACGCATGTCTGTTAACTTGGCCAGATAACTGGAATTTCCTAATGTTCTAGTTAATCATATGTCAAGTGGTTATCAGTACGGCAATCAAATCGTTTAGTAGTCTCTAGTTAATTTACAATTGACCAAATTAAATTCCGGTGCAAGTTGACCAGAGATTTTTTTCATATTTTCATGCAATAGATAAAAGAAAGACTATTCTGAAATGTCGCTCTTTCAATGATTGGAAAATCAAAAAATCCGGTCTACATAATTTAAGAGAAAGCACATAGATTATATTGTGAAAAAAGCCAGGCATTTTTTATATAATATATAATATTAAAAAAGTCAATACCATGAGAATAAGAATTGATAGTTATTTTCGTGGAATTCAAGAAGTACAAACAGTACGTTACGGGTGTTTCGAAACAATATTTTGAACGAAGCAGAAAAATTAAAACTAAGATCCTGTCCAAGACATTAGAATAAGTTATTAAGAGAATAGAATGAAGATAGTCTTGTCCGTTGCATTAGCTTCACGCAAGTTTCAATGCTTTGGGACCAACAAAGACTACAGAAGGTATCTCATTGAATAAAAATGTTTCAATTTATTATCGTAAATACGGGCCCAATTTCGAAAATACTCAGCACACATCTCGCTTCACAAAATTAAAAAATTTTCCAGGCATCCACTGCATATTTCAATAATAGATATTTCGAAACTATCAAATAAATAGAACCTGCAGATTTTCTGAATGAAACAAACTTTTTTTTATTCATTTTGCCAAAACTTGAGCAGGGAAGTGAAAAAACAGAACGTACTTTGGTCCAACAAACTTGAAATTTTTTGGATATATTGATTGCGTTCTAAAGCCCGAAATTTTTATTCCATTCAAAAATGTGCATCCGATGACTTTTTATAATAATCTTTCAATCTCTTATTACCACAATCAAATCTGAAAAGTTGAAATACGAGTAAATGGATTTTACTAATAATGGAATAATAGCAGCGAAAATCTATTTGAAATGTCTTTTGAAATTCATAATGCTAGAACTAAAGAGAGAAAGCAAAATAAGCACAGCGAACTTTAAGTCTGACAGAATTAAAAACTTTTCCATGCATCGATGGGGTTTCAAAGATAGCAATTGCTATCGCAGCTATTCAGAAACCGCTGAAGACTTTTGTAACAAGTTTTTCAATTCATATATGCCACAGTCGGAGCTGAAGAGTGGAAATACTTGGTACCCATGCCGCTCCACAGATGTTTCACAGTTTGCAGGTACCGCTGTATACGGATGACACAAATTTTGATATTATCAGAAAAACAGCACCCGACGACTTCCTCTTTTTCTTTTTTCTTTTTCAAGTTTATTATGATACATGGGAACAAAAGAAATGAAAGAACATATCGCATATCGGGTCTAACAAAATTGAGAAATTTTGCATGTTTTCATGGCCATTCCCAGACATTGATTGCATTGACAAATAATCAACCGAAGGCTATTTGTAATGAATATTTTAATTGATAGTGCCACATTCACACACAACACATGGAAATACTCAACGTACACGTCACTTCATAAAGTTGTTAAACTTTGTAGGTGACCGCTGCATCTTAGCGACACAAATTTTTATACCCATTAGAAAAAAAGCATCGGTAGTCTTTTTAACCCTTTGAAGCATAGTGACATACCAGTATGTCACTATGCTTCAAAGGGTTAAAATAACTTTTTGAATTCTTGTCCAATAAACGAAGCAGGAAGTGAATAACTTAAGATTCTAGGATAAATTCTGGATGTATCCATTACATCACAATGACAGACATTTTTATCCCATCTATCAATGAGCATCGCTAAAGACTTTTTGTTTTGAATCTTTCAATTCATGTTGCCGCAATGAAAGTGAAGAAGTAGAAATGTGCAGCGCACATATTTTCCAATCAATTGATGAAACTTGGTACTGATAGAGTGCGTGCCCATGAGAAAAAAAATAGACCAAAGGGCACGACCGAACTGAATGAAGACAAATATGACAAGTAATTGAAATAATGATAACATAATAATCTCAATTAGCACGCATTTATTTGATCCAAGTTTTCGATGGTTTATTTGGATTGATGAACATATGTAGAAAAATATGACAACTTAATTATCAGACAATGATGACACGAGAACTAATGAGCACACATTTATTTCGTTTTTTTATTTGAATTCATCAGAATGTATACAATAACTCCATGTTTTTCAAATGAAATTTCTGATTCCAAGTCATAGGTTAACGAACCTATACATTTCTCGCAGCTATAGGTAATCAAAACACTTTAAAAATATTTTCGACAGACGTATAATTAGGTTAGCACACATTTTTATTTCGATAATTTCAAACGACGAATTGAAGACGAATAAATTAAATGCTTAACACATATTTCATACACTGAGCGTCGAAATAATTTTCAACTCGCAGATCCCGCACTGTTTTTGAAACTCCGATCAAACTTTTATAAAATATTACCGAACGATATATATCACACATACATTGCAGGTTATATTTTACTTCGTTTGTACGCGACAGAAATGCGTGCAATATTGATCGCCCTTCGGTGTGAAGAGTTGTTAGGAATTAATATTATTAATTAACTCAAAGGAAACCTGAAGAGTTTCGTTCACACCGTCGACTTTTCACATCGAAATCATTAACTCGAATAATAAGACGTTTATAATTATTTTTACACACTTTAAATTGATATCACACTTCACACACTGATTCACTGGTCGCGAACGAACGCACACGAAGCATCGAGAACACAAAAATAACTGTAATTTTACAATTATCGTAAAATTGAAACCGCGGCACACGCGAAAACACACGCACAACAACCCGGGCGCAGCCATATTGTCTAGCTGTCATCGCCGATCCCTTCGATCAGCGCGATGAAAGTACATCACGCAAGCTAGTTCGTAGCTCCAACATAATTGGCCGAGGAGTTTTCTCAACGCTCATTGGTTGGAACGAGAATTCTCTCACCGAGTATTGGTGATCATGGAGGACACGGAGCCTTTGTCTGTAGCGGTCAGTACGCGTATACAGATACGTCAAAATCCTGAATGTGCTGGTAACTTTTGCATAATCTTAAGCCCGTGCAAAGTTTTTTCTCAGCAATTACGGCACGAATCAAGCTGATTTTGGGCTCATTCGAATAAGAATTTCTTAATGAATCTCCAGTTCAATTTTCAAGGCCTCAAACGACTCGTGAGCTTCGAAAACGAATAAAATGATGTGCCAATTTTACCCCCACCACCGCGAAAAGTTTTGTTTCGAGAAAGTATAGTCTCGGCGAGCCTCGGGCCAGCAGACGACAGGGCTGTCAATGTACTTGTCCCGAGACTCTACTGAGTCTCTTGATTGCTCGAAATTCATTGTCCATAAATCGTGACACAGATATAGGGTCCGCGGCAATTAACGAATTGTCCGATGCGCGTGTCATCGTAGAGTTTACTTCACGCAGATATTGAATCAAATCTGTCCATAGGTATTCACTAGGACTTAACGTGAGAAACCACATAGCCGGGCCATAATGTTGAATCATACAATTTAAATCCATCCGAGGTTTGCGCCAGTATTGTTCCGTATTTCGAAGTCTTCCAAATATAGTATCCAAATTTCCTTCGAGCTCTCCTTTTGCTAATTGTTCTAAATAACTACCAGCTGTGTAGCGCCATTGTGCGTTAGTGACATTCATTTTATGAAATATACCACTATTCAACTGGCGTATGTTATTGTCATTTAATGAAAAGAATAAATACTGTTGATTCAGTCTAAATCGAGGATGCTTAGACATTAATTTTGATTTGATGTACTCAAACTCGGTAAGTCGAACTACCCTCTCTTCACGTTGTCCATTAATACCGTAAGGGTACAAATCTGGAAAACATTTCAAATCCAGAGCCTTATAACGGAAATCAAGAGCCAAATTTTCGACTTTTAACATTTGGTAAAGTTCAGTTGATGATTTATTTTTTTTTTTCGGCGTACATCGGATGAATGGTTTTGTTTTTAAACAGGGAAACAAGGGACACACCAATTGTTCATAATAGCCATCGGACTGAGATATCTGAGTTAATAAGGCCACGGGCTTTTTAACATCTTTAGTATTTTTGATCGTTTGAAGCTCTTTTAAATTTCCAGTAGGTTTGTTTGTTTGAAGCGCTTCAAAATTTCCGTTGCCTTCAGTTTTTTCAATCTCTCCATTGATAGGTTTATTTATTTCATTTTCACACTCAGTTTCATCATCAAGCTCGGCATCTCCTTCAAGTTCGAACTCGATATGTGAATTGAATTCATTCGAGACCAATTCATTCAAGAGTAAATGAGGGGACTCTGGTAACTCGATATCATAATACAACGGATTATTATTTTTGAGCCAAATAAGAACTTCCAGTATCTTTGAAAAATTTACCAAATTTTCCCACACCACCTTGGACTTTGTGGAAATTCCACGTACTAATATGTATAATTCATGTTCTGTATTGAGTGCTTGCGTTGGAGGGCAAACTTTTTTGAGCGTTTCTTCAATGGGCAAAGGTAAATGAAATGTTCTGCCTACCATTTTCTTATTCATTACTTTATGTGGCACATTTTTCCCTGAGACTGTACCCATTTTCTGAACTACTTGGAATGCTTTAGCTCTTTGGATTAATATTTTCTCGTAATCGTTTAGATCGAACATGATTTCAGGAACCTCTCCTGCATCAAGGTTAATTACTTTATGTGGCACATTTTTCCCTGAGACTGTACCCATTTTCTGAACTACTTGGAATGCTTTAGCTCTTTGGATTAATATTTTCTCGTAATCGTTTAGATCGAACATGATTTCAGGAACCTCTCCTGCATCAAGGTTATTCAAAACACAAGTTGGTGGTAATTTAGCTGAACGAAACTGTTTGAGACAGTAATTACAAATATGTTCACTTTTTATTCCTTTATTTGCCATGTGCATCATTAAATCTGTCCAAAATAAACACGTTACACCGGTTCTTAACTTTCTTATTTCAACAACATTTCTTTTAAAACAAAGTTTTTCATACGACACACAAGGAAACCGTGGTGTGTCTTCAGATTCTTTGGTTAATAATTTGAACGCCTCATAGTGCGTTGATATAATAGATTCTTCGTTCAAATTTATTTCTTTGCCGGTATCAAACGATCTAGACTTTTCGCGCGCTTGTACCACTATATTTGACAAAATTCCCACGTTCATAGTCTCTAACGCTTGATCTAGATCATACAATTTTTGTATTGATTCTTATATTGCGTAAAATGATCTTTTCATCATTCTCACATCTGGAAAATGAGGTGATAAAAATTGAACAGCCAAAAAAAGTGATTTACAAGTCATAGGAGTTATGTAACAACTGTGACTATGTCCTAATAACTTGTCAGCTTGACTAACTGTGCATTTGTGAATTTTACGGAATATTTTTCGAACATTCCGCAATGCACAGCTGTGTATTTTTTGGAGAAAATCATGGTAAGCATTTATAAGACTACTGTCTATACTTTTACAAAAAGATGCGCAATTCCAGGAAACTTCACGTCTTCTATTTGTTATTGTAGGTAAAATGTTGATTGCCTGGCCTTTATGATTCATGATTATAGCTTCTGTAAATTTTTGAGGTATTTGGTACATTGCTTCTGTAAAAAAGGCTTCAGATGATACTGTGTGTTTTCTAATAGTACCACATAAAATCGTTATTTTGTCTTCTACTGTAGCATCAGGACAGTCAGCCAGTTGGGTCAATTTAACTTCTATTTTGTCTTTTATCGATTTTAAGTGCTTTTTCAAATCGCGCAAATATTTTTCTCTTATATGCAAACACCATTTTAGAATTGACTCCGCTTCCATACGACACTCGATCGATGACCCCGGAAGTGCTGTGGCAATCTTAGATATGTAGTCTATTTTTGAAGATGATAGTTTAATAGTATGAAATTCACTTCTAACTCGTTTATATTTATGGGAAATTTTCTTTGCCATATTCTAATTATGTTTATTAACATTACAAATTTTATTTTTAAATGTTACAAAATAAGCTCAGAAAGTAGAGCCCATTTATTGTACCGTCCACTCTGGATTGTTGAAACTTTAGATTGTTGCTGCAAGACTAAATTTTTATTCAAATTATTGTCAGTAATCATTTAAAAAAATTTTTTTTCGAGTTTCTTTTGTGAAATTTATTTTTCACGTCTCATTTTATTTATTTTATTCTTGCGAAAAGCCCACAACCCCATTTTTTTAGGTTCATCAATACGTTTTGGCAACATCACTTCAACTTTTTTAAGAACAACACTCAGCTTACTTTTTTCCTCTGAATTGCCTGATGCGACTTCTGAAGAATGCAACGTTTTATCCAATAGTTGAAGCATTGTGACATTATTATGAGCTACATCGTCTTCATGTACTTTAGGTGGTGATATTTCTCGATTCATATCGTTACGTTTCCTTTTTTTACGTTTTCGTTCAATACAATTTTCTACATTGTGTTCTCCATTTGATTTTTTATTATCTGTCACGCTCTTCCGTTTGAACTGTGAATCTAGATTAAAATTTGTCTAACCAATACAAAACTACTAGTATATTGTTGGTTCAACATACAACATCCATTTATTTTTTGTCGTTGTTTATGAGAACTAAAACTTCCACGACATATTGATTCATTAGATTTATCTATCTGCGTCGTCTGTTTGAGACGTTCAATTTCTTTGAAGCTCCCGACAGCAGGACCAATACCCATAGTATCATCTGATTCTGGATTCATATGTTTGGGATTTCTATGTTGAGACCTAATTAATGGTGGGTTCCGAATGGTGTTAAGGAATTCTGCCCTTACCGGTGGATCCTTATTTTGTTGCTCGATATGCCTCACTATAAGAGTTTTGTTGACTATCGATTCAATATTCACAGAACTAACAGATTTCTGTTGAAACGATTCCGATACAGTTTTTACATCACTGAATGACGATAATTGATTGATTTTGATATTCGTTTTTATCTTACGCCCCATGTCTCCTTTGCAGATTGTTGATTTGGAGGGAGGAGAAGTTAACGGTGATTCTAGCTCCTCAAAAACTTTTTCATTCAAATTTGTAATTGTTTTATTACCTGTCTTTGGGTGTTTTTTTCATTTTATTGTTATCTCTTATTGCTGTGAGAGACCGAGCTGAGGTCCTAATTGGCCCAACATTGGTTGTGAAATCAGTTTTTACTTGGTTACATTCGTTCTGACGTTTGAATTTATCCAGTCGTTGCCCAGGTGCAAGGCTTTCAATGAAATTTTCCGGTCGAACAGAACACGGAAACTGCTCCAAGGTTTCGGTGTTGAATATTTTCAACAAACGTTGTCTCATGAGAGAGGGTAAGTATTGAACGTTTTCAGGCTTTAATAAAGATAGAGAAAAGAGCGGTCCAAGGACTGATCCTTGTGGGACACCCATGGTTGTAGATAGCCAACAAGACGAGTTTCCGAGAGAGTCAATTACTGCCTGAGATCTATTCTCTAAGTAAGAATGAAAAAATTTTAAAGCAATATTATCAAGACCGATAGCTTTTAATTTACACAGTAATAATTTGTGAGACACAGTATCAAAGGCCTTGCTGAAATCAAACAGCACTAAGATCGTAAGTTGAGACTTGTCAATCGCCAACTTAATATCATCCAAGACACGCAGCAAGGCCGTTTGCGTACTGTGACCTTTGCGATAAGCAGATTGCCTTTTATTTAATAAATTATTGGACTCAAGGAATTGCATAAGAAGCTCTTTGATTACGCGTTCGAAAAGTTTTGAAATCTCAGACAAATTAGCTATAGGGCGAGTATCCGAAGGAGAAGATGGAATTTTGCACTTAAGAAGAGGGCGAATAAACGCACGCTTCCAAATTTCGGGGAAATACCCTTCAGTTATGGCCTCATTAAAAATGTTAGTGAGTATTTAAGCTAGACTAGAGGCTGCACGCGTTAATGCAAACCCGGAGATATTGTCTGGACCTGTTGCAAGAGAAGAGCTAGCTGATGAGCCTAGAAGCTTGAGAATAATATCAGAGGAAATCACAGGGAAAGAGAAGACTGGATTACCACTTGGACAAGACTGAAGAAACCGAACTATATCGCTGTGGCTATCAGAGTGAGCAGAAGACGAAATAGAGACATAGTAACGATTTAAAGTGTCCATAGAAAAGAAATTCAGTGGCGAATTTAAAGATGGTTTTGTAAGACCCATGGCGGCTAGTTCTTTCCACAATTTGGCTGAATCAGTTATACTGCAGAGCTTGCGGTTTTGATACTCATATCTCAATTTTTTTATTGTCGCTGTTAGACTATCCCTGTAATTTCTGTAAATAGCCCATTCTAATACACAATTTGATCGTTTAGCTCGTGCATAGAGGATGTTTCGATGCTTAATTTTAAGACGAAGATCATTTGTTACCCAGGGAGAAGGAGATCTAGACAATTTGAAGCTCTTGAGTGGAGCATGCTTGTCCATAGCTTGAGATATTAAGTTAGATAAAAGGCTAATCTTAGCATCAATCCCTTCTTTAGAAGTAATTGAAGCCGAGGAAAAACACAAATTATTTTTCCGAAGAAGAGAGTGTATAGTTTGCAGGAAGCTCGGTTGATCAAAGCGGATAAGCATTCGACGGCGGACAACGCGCGTAATAGGTTTAATTACGTCAAATTTGTATGTCAAAGTAAGAAGATCATGTCCATTTATAAAAGGGGCATCGGATTTTGAGAACGAATCAACTTTGTCTAGGGAATCAATGATTATAACATCTAGCCAAGAGTCGCAGGTTGGCACATGGTACGTAGCGTCTGACTCAACAAGATAAAGTGCAGAAGAGAAAACAAGATCACGTAGAGAAGCAGCTTCGAAGTTATTAGAGAGAAGATTGCAGTTTAGATCGCCTGCAATTATTATATTCTTGTAAGCAAAAGAGAATTGTTCAAACGAGGTGAGAAAAGTGTCAAAGAGACGACCTTTCGGTCTCCTGTATATTGATGTAAACAACACAGAATCTGCAGTGTTTTGTTGAATTTCTAGTAAAATAAACTCAGGGGAATTTGAGAAGTCACTTGGTGATAGTGCAAGGACTTTGGTTTTCAACGAGTTATGTAAGTAACACGCGACTCCCCCACCCTGCTTACCTTCCCGATCATTGCGGATGAGAAAATAATTTTCAATTGCAACAAGTTTATCTTCGATGTGAGAATGAAGCCAAGTCTCAGATATAGATATAACGTGAACAAAGAATTCAGAGAAAAAAAGCCTGATTTGATCAATATGAGCTACTAGCGAATGAGCGTTAAAATGAGCTATTATTATTCCATTACCAGAGAACGTGTTGATAGTCTGAAAACATGATGGATTTTGTGCTGGTAGACACGTCAACTCCAATTCCGAGAAAAGTCATGACAGATTGGACAGGTCATCGTTAGATTTGATGAGCAAACAGTTTTCATTTTCAGCTTTTCTGAGGTAAATATTACCATTTTTTGTCCATACGAACTTGTAGTTGATCTCGGCAGCTTTCTTTTTAGTGGCAATAAATAGACGATACGTAGCAGCATCAAGCATTTCTTTCAAACGCAAAGTTTTATCGTCAGACGTTGCGTCACAATTTTCAAATATTTCGGATCTCGATAATTTGCGTTTGCTTTTCATTTGGTCTAGCACCGCTTTTCGCAATAAGTTAGACGTTAATACAATCACAAAAGATGTAGAAAAGTTCGAATCAGACACACTCTGATTTGTCTTGGACTTCAACTTTGATGGTAAGACACGAAGTGATATGATGTGAGGGGAGAGTGAGGGGATGCCCAGCACTTCAAAAATTTTGTGCGCGATGTCACAAGGAGACATAGTAGTGTCATGCGGAACACCCGACAAAATTATTTCATTTTCACACAAAGATTCAGAATTATTTTTAGGTCTGTTAGATGTGTTTGATTTTAGAGCCTTCAATTCGTTGAGGATAAACATATTTGATTCGTGTAGAGCTGCAATTTGCTCAGAGTGCATTTGAATTTTATTATCAATAACCGGAATAGTTTCAAGAACGCGCTTTAATTCAATATTCATCTCATCTTGACGTTCACTGAAAGCAGCAATTTTACTATTTGTGTCATCAAGTTTCGTGTTAAAAGAGTTGATTTTTTCATCCGTTGACTCTAATTTCATAAGAATTTTAGCAAGCATGTCATCAGTATTACTTTTAGACGAGGCATCGGACAAGCCAGAGCCAGACGCGTTTCGACTGTTAGACAGTCCGTGACTCTTTCGCGTTGGAGCCATCGAGGATGGAAAATAATTTGATAGGTTAGCTACACAACAGGCGTTTGCAGATCTAGTAGGTAAATGAAATCGGAGACAACCCGGATGAAAAGCACGAAGACAATTATGACATACAATAGCAGAACCAGCAATAGATCTGCTACATTTAATACAGTTTGCTGTCATACGATATGTAGTTTGTAACAAAACGAAAATAGAATACTAAGCGTAAATTTAATTTAAATAGAAAAGCAATAACAGATTAGAAAACGTTATAAAACTTGGTCAAAACACTGTTATACTGTAGAATTCTTTTTTTTTTTTTTTTTTTTTTTTTTTTTTTTTTTTAAATAAGGCGCAAACAGTCAAAGCAGACGAGAGGCAGCATGTAAACAAAAGGCTCACGCAAAGAGAACAGCACGATGTGGTTTAGTCAGCTGATAGTGTAGGTCTTGAAGTTCTTCATATGTGGACAGGTAGAGAGAGAACGTAGACTACGTAGTAGAGAGAAGACACTGATGTTTACGGTGAGTATGATGATTATATTGATGTATGTGTGTGGTCAGCCAGAAAAACACCGACGATGAGTGCGAAGACGAGGAGCATCTCTGGACAGTAGTGAGAAGACGTCGGGCGCCTCTATCGGTGCAGAAAGATAGCACAGTCAGAATTTGTTTAGATTCTGACCGATGGACATCGCTGGTGGAGGGGGCTGGGTGTCGAAACTGCCCGACCAGAGAGATTGAATGACAGAAAGTGATCAGAGTACGAAGTATATCTTCAGACACGGCAATAAGTCACATGGGCTCTAACTATATATGTATGAGCTGAGCAGAAAAAAAGTCGATGACACTTAGCAGAGATTATACTCTTAGGTTTGGCACTTCATCAACTAACAAGCGTTAGTCACTTAAGTCTTGATAATCACCAAGAAAACATAAGACAGTTAAAACATGCGAGATAGCAAATAATGTGTTGCTATTACGCGCCAACGCCGGTAGAGAGATTAAAATCACGTTCCGGTAGATTAGAAAAAATGTCAACAGCTAACGGGGTACTACGCACAGATATAGTCACGTTATCACACAGTTACACACTTTTACAGCGTACTGTTTAAGCACTCGGCTAGATATATTTAGCAGGAATGTAAAGAATAATTATTATGCTGCAGGAATGCCAGTGGTCAGCACAGTTCTATAAGATAGGTAGCGACATAGAGATTACTTAACATACACCAATAAACAGCGTGAAGAGAGAGAGAGAGGCCACGATGGTAGTGGCCAAACTCTCAGAGAGTCAAAAAGATCTGACGTGGTACACGATTAGTAAGATATCACTATATTCTTTGCACAGTCGTCAGAGTGTACTGTATAAATAGATTTAGACACGCTAATACCCGGTAAAAAGCGAGTAGCGTTAATCACACTGGTTTTGCACCAACTAGTCCAGATACGATCTCGATGGGTCTACTCGTTGGTAAACCGACTGAACGATAAAATGTCGTTAGATTGAACAAGCCGTGAGACGAACCGTGGTATCACGTGACATACATTCAACTCCGAGACAATATGGCCAAGAAACGTGCTGCGCGGAATAAATTACCGTTCACTTAATAACCAATTTCTCTCGAGAAAACCACTTTTGAGCACAATTTTAATGATGTAGCTCGAGAAAATCACAATTTGCAAAAGGTGCAAGTCCGAGAAAACGCACTAGGGTTGAGATTAGACTTAACAAAAACCCAAAAAGACAGAGTCGATCAAAAACATGACTAGCGTGTTCGACAGGTACTTCGAGAGAGAGAGAGAGAGAGAGAGAGAGAGAGAGAGAGAGAGAGAGAGAGAGAGAGAGAGAGAGAGAGAGAGAGAGAGAGAGAGAGAGAGATTGATTGATTGATTGGTTTTTATTAATGCCCTGGCAAGCCTTGGGGCAAATTTTGTATATACATAGATAATTAACAAATATTAGTAATAAGTAGATAGTAAGATAGTTAACAAATGATAGTAATAAGTGAATAATAAGTAAATGGATATAATGAGCTGAATCTGGAGCGAACCGAGATATCAGTTGATAAACAAAGAATCGTCGTAGAGTTCCAGTCTCGCAAATGTAATCGTAGTAACAGTAATGAACAAAATCGTAGTAACAGTAATGAAGGTAATTTCAATAATACTGATCGCTCGCAAGTAACTCAGTGAGGCGCTGGTGATAATACTAATCGCTCGCAAGTAACTCAGTGAGGCGCTGGTGATACATTCGCATGTTACGCAGTGAGGAGCTAGTGATAATAGATTCGGTAAGTCCAGGCATAGACTAAGACAGAGAGTAGATAGAGACAATAGAGAAAAATAAATATTACTACAATGCTCTACAAGTGATGTCAGTTCCAAAGAAGATGAGGAGAAATAATAAATTGATTCGGTGTAGCTACGCAAGCAGATCAAAAACATCATTTCCATCAAACTTCTTCCTCACTCTCGAGATCGAACAAGTGTTTGTAGAGCTCTGACTTGAAAACACCGATAGAAGGTGCGTTTGTCAGTGAGACAGGAAGCGAGTGCCAGAATCTAATAGATGATAGGTGGAAGGAATTAGAATACGTTTCAGTGCGATGTAGTGGAACCCGATAGGTGAGTGCAAGGGTAGTAGACCGTTGCGTGATTCGATCGGGAATAAGAGTAAACATGTCTTTGATATACCTAGCCATAGTGCAATTTCGGGTCTTGTACCCGAAATTGTGAGAGAATGAATGAATGTTTATTTATGCCACGGAATAACTTATCCATTGGGCAAATTTAGAAAAACAGTGCCTGTAGAAGGCTAGATGAGAGTTACATAATCAGTTTACAAAAACATAATAAAACAAAATAAAGTAAGAGAAATACATAAAATAAAATATAAACAGTACAAAAATAAAATAATACATAAAATAATAACAATAACAAAAATATAAAAGTAAAAATAATGATATAAATCAAAATAAAAATATAACGAAAATAAAAATATAACGAAAATAAAAATATAACAACAATAAAAATATACTAAATATTCGAGTAGAAGATACGCACAGTAGTAGTAGTAAAATTAAGATAAGTCTAGTCAAAAACTTCGAGAGCTTCAAAAAATACGGTAAGACGCAGAAAACGCAGCAAGTACAGTAAAGGGATGAAACCAGCGCTGTAGGCAAATTTTTGCATAGATAGTGATAGACTAACAATTTCCCTCAAGATCGAATAGATGAGAATGAAGAAGGGGTTTGAAGGAAGAAAGAGTAGGAGCTGTTGTGATGCTCTGCGGGAGAGAGTGCCAGAAATAAATAGATGAGAGCAAGAAAGAATTTCTGTAAGTCGAGGTGCGATGCAGAGGAATAGAAAAGGTTTCGGGGATGCGATTTCGAGCAGGACGAGACGACGGATTTGAGCGAGAAAAGAGTTGAAGCAAGTATTGCGGAGCATTATTTCTTAGGATATTGAAGGTAGAGACGCCTAGGAAGTAAAGCCTCCTCGACCTGACCGACAGCCAACCCAGGCGTCTGCGGTACGGAGTTATGTGTTCATCACGGCGTAGATGGAAAATAAACCTAATGCACGAATTCATGAGCCTCTGTAGCTTGTCGTTCTGCTCGTTAGTGAGATCGTTATAGACAAGACAGCAGTAGTCAAAGATCGGGAAAATTAAAGATTTTACAGCTGTGATTTTCACTGGAGGCAACAAGGATTTGCTAAGATAGTTTAGTCTGTAAAGTGAGAAATTTACTTTTTGAGAAATCTGCATGATATGGCTGTGCCAAGATAGGTTAGCAGACATTGTGACACCCAGATTCTTCACTGCATTAACATACGATAGACTTTCACCATTTACATGTATCGGCGGTAAGGAGTTAAGGTCTAATTGGCTAATAAAGGCGTTGCTGCCCTGAATTAGAATTTTGCTTTTCGCGAGATTTAGCTTTAGACCGTTCGATTCGGCATAGTTCGCTATGACGTTGACATCATAGGAGACCTTATCGAGACCAGCAATGAGTTCTGATGGTGGACAGGAGAGATAGATCTGGGTATCATCCGCATAAACCATATGTTGACAATAACGCAAGTCCTTAGCAATATCATTAATAAAAAGAGTGAACAGGAGAGGACCGAGGACCGACCCCTGTGGCACTCCCGATGACGTGGTAATGAAGGTAGAGCAGTTCTTGTTTTCGTCGATAACGGCTTGTGAGCGCTCAGTCAAATACGAGAAGATCCAATGTAGTGATTCAATAGAAAAGCCAAGTTTACGGAGTTTGATGAGCAATTTCAAATGAGGAACGGTGTCAAAAGCTTTACTAAAATCAAATAAAACTAAAATAGTCAGTTTTCTTTCATCCACTGCCCTCCGTACATCTGTGCAGATGCGCAGGAGAGCAGTTTGAGTAGAAAAACCCTTACGGAAACCAGACTGACGGTTATCTAAAATTCCAAGAGAGAGAAAATGTTTAGTGATTTGACTAAGTGCACACTTTTCGAGAAGCTTGGAGAGTTCACACAGATTAGCAATAGGACGACAGTCGGATTCAGATCGAGGAGGCACAACCTTGAGAAGTGGTCGTATGAAGGCTTGTTTCCATGAAGTCGGGAAATGGTTCAAGGTGAGAGAACTATTGAACAAGATGGCAAGAAGAGATGAAAATTTAGGCAGAGCTTTATGAAGAGCAAAAAGCGAGATTCCGTCGGGTCCTTCAGCTAGAGACGAAGTCGAGTGGCTCAGCATTGAATCTATGTCAGCGGTAGAAATTTGGGAGAAACGGAATTCAGAGTGTAATGTTTGTAGTGTAGTTACATTGTTAAGAAAGGCTGACCATCCACAAGGCAGAGAAGCATTGGAGATACTGGCAAAGAAAACATTCAGCTGATTAGAAGAATAATAGGTAAGAGGGGAAGCAGGTGCAGATCGAACGAGCCCTAAGGAGGAAAGCTCCCTCCAAAGTTCGGACGGATTTGAGGCGGTCGAAAGTCTATGCTGGTAGTAATTATTTTTAGCGGTTTTAATGTCAGCAGCAAGTTCATCCCTGTACTGTCTGTACATAGCTAGAGCGAGAATTGAGCCAGATCTCTTGGCACGCTTGTAAAGAACGCTTCTGTGCTTGGTTCGAGCTTTGAGAATATCTGTGATCCAAGGTGTGGGTTGTTTGCGAACACAAAAAGTGCGAAAAGGTGCATGAATATTAAGGGCATCAGTAAGTGCCCGTTTTAATGAGTTCACAAATGCATCGATCTCTAGGGATGAGCCACAAATGTCAGTTGGCACAGCTATCTCAGACTCTATGCATGAAGAAAGTGCGTGAAGAAAGAGCGCATCGTCGAAATGTTTAATTGATCTGCGAGTAATCATTTTCTGCGCAATCCTAGGAGCAGGAAAAGCATAACTCAGAGTTAAGAGATCATGCCCCGCTATAAATGGAGTATCAGATTTGGAAACGGATTCAAGTTTAGTGAGGTTGTCAATGATAAAAACGTCTAGAGTAGAGTCGGAGGTAGCTGTGTGATAAGTAGGGCCAGTTTCGACTAAAGTTAAAGAGAGTGAGTTGGTAAATTCTCTCAAAAAAGTCGCCTCGAAGCTCGAGCCAAGCAAGTTACAGTTGAGATCACCGCAGAGAATAAAATTTTCATAAGAGAAAGAGAAGCGCGAGAATACATTGGAAAATCCATTGAACAATAAGCCTTTAGGACGTCTATACATACAGGTGAATAAAATAGCATCGCCAGAGGATGTACGCACATCGAGTA